>JAODAL010038898.1:0-38645 GCA_025379985.1 Phyllomedusa bahiana | reverse complement strand
GGGGTGGTATTCCCCCCCTATATGATGGCGGGGTATTCCCCCCAAAAGATGGCGGGTGGTTGCCCCCCCCTTACGATGGCTGGTTTCCCCCCCCTACCGATGGCGGGTGGTATCTCCCTCTATACTGATGGCGGGTGGTATCTCCCCCCTTACGAGGGCGGTGGTTGCCCCCCCCTACCGTGGGGGAGGGTGTCTCCCCCCTTAACCTCCTCTTTCGGGGAGGACTTCTTATCCCCTTTATGGGAGAGACCTTATTCCCAAATTTACCGCTGCATTATGGGTCTGATCAGGTGATCGGCTGGGATGTTCCCGGCTCAGAGGACCCCTCACCGGGAGCAAACCCTCTGTCCCTGTCACCCACCATCCGACCTCTGCAGAGTATTCCTCCACCGCCCTCTGTCCCTGTCACCCACCATCCGACCTCTGCAGAGTATTCCTCCCCAGCCTCTGTCCCTGTCATCGACCAACCGACCTCTGCAGGTTTTCCCCCCCCACCTCTGCCCCGTCACGCCCATCCGACCCTGCAGATACCCCCCCCAGCCCTGCCCCTTTCCCCCCCACCTCCACCTCTGCAGAGTATTCCTCCCCCACCCTCTGTCCCTGTCACCCACCATCCGCCCCTTGCAGAAAATTCCTCCCACCCCCCTCTTCCCTGCCCCCCCACATCCCCCTCTGCGATATTCCTCCCCAGCTCGGGTCCCTGTCACCGACCATCCGACCTCTGCAGAGTATTCCTCCCCAGCCTCTGTCCCTGTCATCGACCATCCGACCTCTGCAGAGTATTCCTCCCCCAGCCTCTGCCCGTCACCCAAAACCCGCCCTCTGAAAGGTTTTTCCTCCCCGGGCCTCGCCCCTGTCACCCATCCACCCTGCAGAGTATTCCCCCCCTCGTCCCTGCACCCCACCATCCGACCTCTGCAAGTATTCCCCCCCACCCTTCCCCCCCCCCACCATCCGACCTCTGCAGAGTATTCCTCCACCGCCCTCTTCCCGCCCCCCACATCCGACCTTGAGAGTTTTCCCCCCCGGGGCTCGCCCCTTCATCACCATCCGCCCTCTCAAGATTCCTCCCCCGGGCCTTGCCCCCCCCCCCCCCCTCCCTTCCCGACCTTGCAGAGTATTTCCCCGGGCTCTGTCCCTGTCACCCACCATCCGACCTCTGCAGAGTATTCCTCCCAGCCTCTTCCCGTGCCCCCCATCCGCCTCTGAAAATAAATTAGTTCTGCCCCTGTCCCCCACCATCCCCGCCCCAGATTTATTCCCCCCCACCCCCTTCCCTTCCCCCAACCACCTTCGTATTCCTCCCCACCCCTTTCCCCCCCCACCATCCCCCCTTTCAGATTTTCCCCCCAGCCTCTGCCCTTCTCAAAATCCCCCCGGAAAAGGGGCCCCCCCATTTTGAACTTTCAAAAATTTTCAAAAACATCGGGATTTTTCCAACCAACATTTCACTCCATCCCCTTCCCCTTTCTCTTTTTTTTTTCTCCCATTTTCCCATCCAATCCCCTTTCCCGCATTTTCTCCATCCAATCCCCTTTTCTGCACTTTCTCCACCAATCCCCTTTTCCTGCATTTTTTCCCTCCCAATCACCTTCCTGCCTTTTTCTCCACCCCATCACCTTTCTGCACTTTCTCCATCCAATCACCTTTCTGCACTTTCTCCATCCAATCACCTTTCTGCACTTTCTCCATCCAATCACGTTCCTGCACTTTCTCCATCCAATCACCTTCCTGCACTTTCTCCATCCAATCACCTTCCTGCACTTTCTCCATCCAATCACCTTTCTGCACTTTCTCCATCCAATCACCTTCCTGCACTTTCTCCATCCAATCACCTTCCTGCACTTTCTCCATCCAATCACCTTCCTGCACTTTCTCCTTCCAATCACCTTTCTGCACTTTCTCCATCCAATCACCTTTCTGCACTTTTCACTCCAATCACCTTCTGCCACTTTCCCCCAACCAATCACCTTTCTGCTATTTCTCCATACAATCTTGTTCTGCACTTTCTCCATCCAATCACCTTCCTGCACTTTCTCCTCCAATCCCCATTCCTGCACTTTCTCCATCCAATCACCTTCTGCACTTTCTCCCATCCAATCCCTTTTCCTGCACTTTCTCCATCCAATCACCTTCCTGCACTTTCTCCATCCAATCACCTTCCTGCACTTTCTCCATCCAATCACCTTCCTGCACTTTCTCCATCCAATCACCTTTCTGCACTTTCTCCATCCAATCACCTTTCTGCACTTTCTCCATCCAATCACCTTTCTGCACTTTCTCCATCCAATCACCTTTCTGCACTTTCTCCATCCAATCCCCTTTTCTGCACTTTCCCATCCAATCACCTTCCTGCACTTCCCAATCCAATCACCTTTCGCACTTTCCCATCCAATCACCTTCCTGCACTTTCTCCATCCAATCACCTTTCTGCACTTTCTCCATCCAATCACCTTTCTGCACTTTCTCCATCCAATCACCTTTCTGCACTTTCTCCATCCAATCACCTTTCTGCACTTTCTCCATCCAATCACCTTTCTGCACTTTCTCCATCCAATCACGTTCCTGCACTTTCTCCATCCAATCACCTTTCTGCACTTTCTCCATCCAATCACCTTTCTGCACTTTCTCCATCCAATCACCTTTCTGCACTTTCTCCATCCAATCACCTTTCTGCACTTTTCCATCCAATCACCTTCCTGCACTTCCCACCAAATCACCTTTCTGCACTTTCTCCATCCAATCACCGTTTGCACTTTCTCCATCCAATCCCCTTTCCCTTTGCACTTTTCTCCATCCAATCCCCTTTCCTGCACTTTCTCCATCCAATCCCCTCTGCACTTTCTCCATCCAATCACCTTCCTGCACTTCTCAATCCAATCCCCTTTTCCTGCACTTTCTCCATCCAATCACCTTCCTGCACTTTCTCCATCCAATCACCTTCCTGCACTTTCTCCATCCAATCACCTTCCTGCACTTTCTCCATCCAATCACCTTCCTGCACTTTCTCCATCCAATCACCTTCCTGCACTTTCTCCATCCAATCACCTTCCTGCACTTTCTCCATCCAATCACCTTCCTGCACTTTCTCCATCCAATCACCTTCCTGCACTTTCTCCTTCCAATCACCTTTCTGCACTTTCTCCATCCAATCACCTTCCTGCACTTTCTCCATCCAATCACCTTCCTGCACTTTCTCCATCCAATCACCTTTCTGCACTTTCTCCATCCAATCACCTTTCTGCACTTTCTCCATCCAATCACCTTTCTGCACTTTCTCCATCCAATCACCTTTCTGCACTTTCTCCATCCAATCACCTTTCTGCACTTTCTCCATCCAATCACCTTTCTGCACTTTCTCCATCCAATCACCTTTCTGCACTTTCTCCATCCAATCACCTTTCTGCACTTTCTCCATCCAATCACCTTTTCGCACTTTCTCCACCCAAATCACCTTTCTGCACTTGATTTCACCTCTGCATTCCCTCATTCACTTTCCTGCACTTTCTCCATCCAATCACCTTTCTGCACTTTTGGCCCCATCCAATCACCTTCCTGCACTTTCTCCATCCAATCACCTTCCTGCACTTTCTCCATCCAAATTTCATTTCTGCATTTTTCTCCTCCAATCATTTCTCCCACTTTCCCCATCCAATCACCTTTCTCCACTTTCCCCATCCAATCACCTTCCTGCACTTTTCTCCATCCAATCACCTTTCCTGCACTTTTCTCCATCCAATCACCTTCTGAACTTTCTCCATCCAATCCCCCTTTCCTGCACTTTCTCATCCAATCCCTTTCTGCACTTTTGGCCCCCATCCAACCCTTTTTCTTGCACTTTCCCCATCCAATCACCTTTTTTTTCCCCCATCACTTTTGCCCCTTCCATCCAATCACCTTCCTGCACTTTTTAACCCCCATCCCAAATCCCCTTTTCTGCACTTTTCCCCATCCAATCACCTTCCTGCACTTTCCCCATCCAATACCTTCCTGCACTTTTCCAATCCAAATCCCCTTTCCTGCACTTTCCATCCAATCACCTTCCTGCACTTTTATACCTCCATCCAATCGCCTTTCTGCACTTTTGGCCCCATCCAATCTCATTTCTGCACTTTTGGCCCCATCCAATCAGTGCAGAGCACAGAAAAGTGGCGAAAACATCATCGGTGAGGTGTAGGGCTCTCATTGGCTGCTATAATCACATGACCAGTTTTTTATATATATAAAATATATAAAAATTATATATATTATATATATTTCATTATTGCCTTGTAAACCCAAATTTTCAGCTCACTTCTGTACTGTAACAGACTGCTTCTTAGTTAGATAGCAGGAATATATTATACAGGCGGTTTGAATTTCTACTCGTGCCCAAAAGTTCTGTTTTTGCAGTATTAGGGGTGAAATCATTTTATAACACACAGTCTCCAATTCTCCTATACAAAGAAATATATTCTCTACAGTGATTGGTTGGTGAAAATTATTCTGAGTGGAGAAAATTCATTTTTGGCAGTTTTGGGGGTGAAATACCTTTCACATATCTCGTGTGTTATTGTCCTACAGATATATATCCGGGGAATAGAGTTCTCTCTGTGGCTAAATCTTACTCAACGCCAAAAAGTGTCATTTTGCCAGAGTTTAAGTCCACATAAGCTGACATAAGCCAGTGTGTTATTGTGATCCACATATATATATATATATATATACACTTCTCTCCTTTTTATTACCGTATATACTCGAGTATAAGCCGACCCGAGTATAAGCCGAGGCACCTACTTTTGCCCCAAAAAACGGGAAAACTTATTGACTTGAGTATAAGCCTAGGGTAAAAATGCAGGGCTACTGGGAAATTTTAAAATAGAAATGGATACCAATAAAATTACATAGGCAGTTTAATGTCCCCCATAGGCAATTATAGGCAGATATATGGCCCTATAGGTAGGTATATGGCCCCATAGGCAGGGAAAAAGGCAGGTTATATGCCCCCATAACAGGGTATAGGCGGTATTGGCCCCATAGGGAGGTAATAGGGGGGAGGGGGATAGGGCCCATAGGGGGGGTAATAGGGCGGTTAGGCCCAAGGCAGGTATAGGGCCCTTAGGCAGGTATAAGGGCCGGGTGTAGGCAGGTATAGGGCCGGCTGTAGGCAGGTATAATGAGGGCCGGCTGTAGGCAAGGTTTTGGCCCCTTTGGGGAGGTTAGGGCGGCTGTAGGCAGGTTAGGGCCGGCTGTAGGCAGGTATAGGGCCCGGGTGTAGGGGAGGTAAGGGCTCTGTAGGGCAGGTGTAGGGCCGGCTGTAGGGCAGGTTTAGGCCGCTGTAGGGATTAGGGCCCGTGCTGTAGGCCGGGATATATAGGGGCCGCTGTAGGGATTATAGCCGGGTGTAGGCAGATAGGGGCCCGGGTGTAGGGCAAAGGGGTGTTGAGGGGCCGGCTGTAGGCGGTATAGGCAGCTGTACCCTTCAGATATTTTGGCCGGCTGTAGGCAAGGGATAGGCAGCTTTAGGGCCGGCTGTAGGCAGATATAGGGCAGGTATAGGCAGCTTTAGGCAGGCATAGGCAGTTTAAAAAAAACAATCACTTACCTGGCTCCCCGCTGCTCCGTCTCCCTCGCCCCTCCGCCTCCTCCTGTCCGGCCCCCGCGCGATTCCTGCATCTTCTCGGCACAGGCGGGTGACGTCATCAGGCCGCGCACGCAGCGTGATGACACACCTTCCTGTGCCGGGAAACTGCGGGCGGCCGCAGAACGCCCGGAGTCCACTGGGAGAGGGAGCGCTCGGCTCTGTGCCCGCCCGTTGGGATCCCCTTTACCTATATGCGCTCCGGAGGAGTCCATGTAGGTGAAGGGATCGCGGGACAGTGCCGGCCAGGCAGCGCCCACACTGTGCGCTGTACTCGGCATTCAGCTATATGCGCTCCCTGAGGAGCCGCAATATAACTGAAGCGTCCCTGCGGCGCCCGGGCCATCGCAGCGCCCGAGCGCCGACAGTGACTCGAGTATAAGCCAGGTAGAGTTTTTCAGCTCATTTTTGGGCGTGAAAAACTCGGCTTATACTCGAAAGTAAAATACCCCGGGCCATAATATTATCTTTGCCAAAGGGGCAGAGGGTAAAAAATTTATTTAGGCCCCATTTGAACCGGAGAAGAACTAGAAAAAAGGTAAGAGAGCCCAAGGAGGGGGTTGTAGAAAGTGGAAATGTTGTAGGGATGGTAAACCGAGGGCAAGTGTGGGGCCTCCCCTTCCAGTGCTCCAAGGAACAACAACCCCCCAAGCCCCAGCAAGTGAGGGGCGTTGGAAAAGGTGGAAAGGGAATGAAAGTTACAAAAGGGCAAAAAAAATGAAATATGAAGGCAAAATTGCCCACTTCAAAAAAAGGAAAAAGACTCCAGGGGTCTCCACCCCACTACACTGTGCATGCGCAAAGCTCCGACGTCTCCCGGACTACACTGTGCAAGCGCAAAGCTCCGACGTCTCCTGGACTACACTGTGCATGCGCAAAGCCCTCCGGGGCCTCCCTTTGGACTCAGGCACCGCCCGGCCCCGCAAGCTCTGGCGTCTCCCAGACTACACTGCACAAGCGCAAAGCTCCGGCGTCTACCGGGCTACACTGCACAAGCGCAAAGCTCTGGCGTCTCTCGGACTCAACTGCGCATGCACGAAGTTCCAGCGTCTCACAGACAAAACTGCGCAGACGTGGAATTCCAGTAACTCCCGGACTCAATTGCGCAGGCACGACAAGTGAAGGGGGCGCACGCTCAGCCGACTCGAGCCGCTGTCATAGACAGAGACGGGACTGCATAATGCGCATGCGCTCGATCACCAGTTCGTGCCAAATAGAACATTGTGTAAAAAGAAAGCTAGAGAACATCTTAAAATATAAATAAACCCACAAGGTAAGTGTAGGTAATATATACATAGCTCACATTATCCTAAATAACTGGTCAAATTGAGGAGTGCAGCATAATCCCTAAACTCAGTGATGGACCAGCACCTAGAGAGATACCAGGGCCAAAGTATATAACACTGGCTCCGCCATTCCTAAGGAGGGCAAGAGACCAATTGACCCAAAATGCTCAGGACAATCAGAAACAAGCCACACAGAATAAAGGGGCGCCATGTCAAATGACAGCGCATAGGACTCCCTGGACCAAACATGACAGAGCCAAGAAATGTATAGAGAAGCAAGAAGCTCAACGTTAGATAAGAAAGAAATAATCCAGGAGACTAAAAACTTAAAAGGGGTTTTGCCCCAAAGTGAGTTCCTTACCTCTTATCTGTTCAGGGGAGAATATAAACAAAGCATGCTGAGTCATGTGGCTGCTGGGGTGAGAGGGAGGGGGGGTGAGCAGAGAGCGACGAAGCACGGAGCTGAAAAAAAAAAAATGGGAATCTAGCAAGAGAGCCAAGAGTGACTTTTAATAACTTTATTTACTGTTTTGCCATAGGCAAACTTAAACTCTATCAGTTCTCAATCTATAAAGCACTAAAACTCAACTTTTATTATGTATAACACTTAACCTCTATACACACTATTTTAAAAACCTGATTTCTAACCTCTCAAATTGACCCTTTCTAATTGTGAAGGAATAACTCATTTACTATTATCAAGTCTGGTGGAACACCGCCTATTATATTAGCAGGGAAACCCTATATACACAGTGATTTGCTAACTCCAAAAAGGATCCAAAACATCTTACTTGGGCAGTCATCCCTAATCTGATGGGCATGAAACATGTAAGGTTTCTCTGCAGCGGGTGACACTGTAGAATAGAAAGAGGTAGAAAATCACAAATTAAAATGTCATACCTGACCTCCCCAACATGTTTCAGCAGGTAAACTGGCTTCACCAGGGGATAGAGGTCCGGTCCCATGTGGTGTAGCTCATTTCCTTTTATATGATCTAGGCACAATTAGAAAGGGACAATTTGAGAGGTTAGAAATCAGGTTTTTAAAATAGTGTGTATAGAGGTTAAAGGAGTTGTCTCCCCACAGGGTTTCAAAGAATGCATGAAAGAAATTCTCTGTCACTTCCTGGTTCAGACTAATTTGCATAAACTCCATTGTGCTTGTACAGCTCCCTTGTGCTTTCAGATGCTAATTAGATTAGATTAGCTTCTCAAACTACTCAGGACTTCTTATCTGATCCCCAAAACAAAAGCCCTAATTACAGAGCTGTTTACTTGAGATAAATCAAGCTTTTTACTGTCTGGCAGCACAGGACACTGACTGACACTGCCAACCTGTGTGATGACTCACTCTCTGTGATCTCATTGAACAAACAGCCCAGGGAGATTTGTTTACAGGTCTGTTACTGAGGGAACTGAAATAGCCATGGAGGTAATAAATTCACTTGTATCTCTTTAGGGAAAACAGAGGAACAATGCAATATATTTGGAAAATGTCTTTATTTTGTGTTCCCTACAATTTGAAAGCTATTCTTTGTAGCGAGACAACCCCTTTAAGTGTTATACATAATAAAAGTTACGTTTTAGTGCTTTATAGATTGAGAACTGATAGAGTTTAAGTTTGCCTATGGCAAAATAGTAAATATAGGAAGCAGGGAGCATGTCTAAAGTTTACTCAATAACATTGCAACAGTGGATTCTCTATACAGCAGACAGCCTCATACACTGCATTTTCTCCCCAGCCCCTTGCAAGCTCCTTCATGTTCCATCAGATAAGTGCAAACACTCAAGTGTTGCCAGATCAGCTCCTGTCAGTGTCTTGGTCCTGTCTATTGTAAACTGTCAGGAAACTAAGGGGGACTGAGCAATGCTGTAGCTCTCACAGGCTTCACATTTTGTAATCACATATATTTAGAAAAGTGATTAAATTCCCATTTTGGAGGATCCCACGTCAACATTACATCGTGGCAAAACCCCTTTAAAACAGAATAAGCAACCCAGGAGAGTAACACGGAGCAGGCGGCAGCTCGGCGTCCACCCAGCGCTATCCGCCACCTCAAAAAAAAAGGTTTTCACATCGAAAAGAGATAAAAAATGAAACATAAATCAAATCTACAGTATAAACCGATCCTCGCTCTGATAAACTCCTGGAGAAAAAGCCGACCTGTAGACAGGGCAGCACGTGCCTGCTCAAGCTTCACTCAGACTTAGCGACACTTCTGTGGACATATCGTGGATTCCATCTTCAGCCCTCTAGGGTAACGAGTCTCAGGTCCATGAATCCATTGTAACGCCCTGCGGTTGTTATCCGGTCACCACCCCCGTACACCATACATCACACGCTCACCCCGCCCGTACACCATACGTCACACGCTCACCACCCCCGTACACCATACATCACACACTCACCACCACCCCCGTACACCATACATCACATGCTCACCGCCACCCCCGTACACCATACATCACACGCTCACCACCCCCGTACACCATACATCACACGCTCACCGCCACCGTACACCATACATCACACGCTCACCACCCCCGTACACCATACATCACACGCTCACCACCCCCGTACACCATACATCACACGCTCACCACCCCCGTACACCATACATCACACGCTCACCACCCCCGTACACCATACATCACACGCTCACCACCACCGTACACCATACATCACACGCTCACCACCGCCGCCGTACACCATACATCACACGCTCACCACCCCCGTACACCATACATCACACGCTCACCACCACCGCCGTACACCATACATCACACGCTCACCACCCCCGCCGTACACCATACATCACACGCTCACCACCCCCGTACACCATACATCACACGCTCACCACCCCCGTACACCATACATCACACGCTCACCACCCCCGTACACCATACATCACACGCTCACCACCCCCGTACACCATACATCACACACTCACCACCACCGTGCACCATACATCACACGCTCACCACCCCCGTACACCATACATCACACGCTCACCACCACCTTACACCATACATCACACGCTCACCACCACCGTACACCATACGTCACACGCTCACCACCCCCGTACACCATACGTCACACGCTCACCACCCCCGTACACCATACATCACACGCTCACCACCCCCGTACACCATACATCACACGCTCACCACCACCGCCGTACACCATACATCACACGCTCACCACCCCCGTACACCATACATCACACGCTCACCACCCCCGTACACCATACATCACACGCTCACCACCACCGCCGTACACCATACATCACACGCTCACCACCACCGTACACCATACGTCACACGCTCACCACCACCGCCGTACACCATACGTCACACGCTCACCACCACCACCTTACACCATACATCACACGCTCACCACCGCCGTACACCATACATCACACGCTCACCACCCCCGTACACCATACGTCACACGCTCACCACCGCCGTACACCATACGTCACACGCTCACCACCCCCGTACACCATACATCACACGATCACCACCACCACCGTACACCATACATCACACGCTCACCACCCCCGTACACCATACATCACACGCTCACCACCACCCCTGTACACCATACATCACACGCTCACCACCCCCGTACACCATACATCACACGCTCACCACCACCCCTGTACACCATACATCACACGCTCACCACCCCCGTACACCATACATCACACGCTCACCACCACCGTACACCATACATCACACGCTCACCACCACCGTACACCATACATCACACGCTCACCACCACCGTACACCATACATCACACGCTCACCACCACCGTACACCATACATCACACGCTCACCACCACCCCCGTACACCATACATCACACGCTCACCACCACCCCCGTACACCATACATCACACGCTCACCACCACCCCCGTACACCATACATCACACGCTCACCGCCACCGTACACCATACGTCACACGCTCACCGCCACCACCGTACACCATACGTCACACGCTCACCACCACCACCGTACACCATACGTCACACGCTCACCACCACCACCGTACACCATACGTCACACGCTCACCACCACCACCGTACACCATACGTCACACGCTCACCACCACCGTACACCATACATCACACGCTCACCACCGCCTTACACCGTACGTCACACGCTCACCACCGCCTTACACCGTACGTCACACGCTCACCACCGCCGTACACCGTACGTCACACGCTCACCACCGCCGTACACCATACATCACACGCTCACCACCACCTACACCGTACGTCACACGGTCACCACCACCTTACACCGTACGTCACACGCTCACCACCGCCGTACACCGTACGTCACACGCTCACCACCCCCGTACACCATACGTCACACGCTCACCACCCCCGTACACCATACATCACACGCTCACCACCCCCGTACACCATACATCACACGCTCACCACCAGGTTTATCTAAAGGTTCATGTTCAATGATCAGAAATCGCAAACCCTCAACCTCATGTTTACAATCTGAGTGATATTTGGGAACTGGGAGCTCAGTCTTGGCTGCACGAATCGTGGATTTATGTGTATTACTACGCATTCTGCATTCTTGTCAGGTCTCCCCCACATATAACAACCCGCATGGACAAAGAGGAACATAGATAACAAAACCACTGCCACAAAATGATGAATTTTATAAACTTTATTAGTTTGGGGATGAACAAAAGTGTTTTCAAAGTGAAAATCCAGAACGGATTCTCTATTCATGAGTTTCCTTCTATAGCCTCCTCCACGCGGCGCGCGTGTCACCGTTTCAATACCTTGAACACTAAGGGTATGTCAACACTGCATCAGAGAAAAAAACGGCCCCAAAAGCGGCCGTTCTCTCTCTGATGCAGGACCGCGGCTTCTGTCACGCTTTGTGCAAAAGCCGCGGCCGCTTCTCGTTTTCCCGACGTCCCCCATCCAATAGGTTTGTATGGGAAGACGTCAAGAAGACGAGAAAGCACCGGCGTATAATACGCCGCTGCCGAAAGACGGGCAGAGAAAAGACGAGCTGTGTAGACAGCAACTCGTCTTTTCTATTGCCGTCTATGGGACCGCAGGAACGATCGTATCTGCGGCGCTTTTAAAAAACGAAAAGCGCCGGAGATACGATCGTAATCATGTGCAGTGTGGACATAGCCTAAGGGTATCAGTTTTGCCTTCATGATGAAGGGCACAATGTCGGGAAACTGCTCAGACATTAAATGGATTGGAAGGTGAAGTTCTGAAATGTCTCCTGATGCCTTCTTTAAGTTTACACGTTGTACAACCAGCATCCTGCAACTGACATTGAGCACATGATATCAAATATACAACTTATCGAGTGTTGCCGTTGACAAATTGTTTGATCTCATAAGCTTTTTTTTATCTCTGTATGATTCAAAACATTGCGATTGCATAGTTACAACATATGCATCTTGTTTGACCACATTTGTAGAACCCTACAGCCCCTGACAGAAGTTCTGTCGCTTATCCATGTTGTGGAAACCAAAGCTTATAACCTGACTTCAAATTCATCCGTTGCTTTTATAAATGACTCATATGAAAGCTGAAACATGTGCAAGGTGGAAGGCAATATCAATAGCCTAAAATATCAAGAACTATTAGCTACCTCTTACATTCCCTATCATAAAAGGGGTCACATTTTGTAGCAGAGTGGTGCTCCATCTCATACATCCATCTCTACATCAAAGTTCCTCACGGCAAAGAAGATCAAGGTGCTCCAGGACTGGCCGGCCCAGTCACCAGACATGAGGGGATCCAGGACTGGCCAGCCCAGTAACCACACATTAGGGACTCCAGCACTGGCCGACCCAGTCACCAGACATGAGGTATTCCAGGACTGGCCATCCCAGTCACCAGACATGAGGTGTTCCAGGACTGGCCGACCCAGTCACCAGACATGAGGTGCTCCAGGACTGGCCGACCCAGTCACCAGACATGAGGTGCTCCAGGACTGGCCGACCCAGTCACCAGATATGAGGTGCTCCAGGACTGGCCAACCCAGTCACCAGATATGAGGTGCTCAAGGACTGGCCAGCCCAGTCACCAGACATCTGGTGATCCAGGACTGGCCATCCCAGTCACCAGACATGAGGTGCTCCAGGACTGGCCGACCCAGTCACCAGATATGATGTGCTCCAGGACTGGCCGACCCAGTCACCAGACATGAGGTGCTCCAGGACTGGCCAGCCCAGTCACCAGACATGAGGTGCTCCAGGACTGGCCATCCCAGTCACCAACATGAGGTGCTCCAGGACTGGCTGACCCACTTACCAGACATGAGGTGCTCCAGGTCTGGCCGACCCAGTCACCAGACATGAGGTGTTCCAGGACTGGCCAGCCCAGTCACCAGACATGAGGCGCCCCAGGACTGGCCAGCCCAGTCACCAGACATGAGGTGCTCCAGGACTGGCCGACCCAGTCACCAGACATGAGGTGCTCCAGGACTGGCCGACCCAGTCACCAGACATGAGGTGCTCCAGGACTGGCCGACCCAGTCACCAGACATGAGGTGTTCCAGGACTGGCCGACCCAGTCACCAGACATGAGGTGCTCCAGGACTGGCCGACCCAGTCACCAGACATGAGGAGCTCCAGGACTGGCCATCCCAGTCCACCAGACATGAGGTGCTCCAGGACTGGCCGACCCAGTCACCAGACATGAGGTGCTCCAGGACTGGCCGGCCCAGTCACCAGACATGAGGTGCTCCAGCACTGGCCAGCCCAGACACCTGACATGAGGTGCTCCAGGCCTGGCCAGCCCTGTCACCAGACATGCGGTGCTCCAGGACTGGCCTACCCAGTCACCAGACATGAGGTGCTCCAGGACTGGCCAGCCCAGTCACCAGACATGAGGTGCTCCAGGACTGGACAGCCCAGTCAACAGACATGAGGTGCTCCAGGACTGGCCGACCCAGTCACCAGACATGTGGTGCTCCAGGACTGGCCAGCCCAGTCACCAGACATGAGGTGCTCCAGGACTGGCCAGCCCAGTCAACAGACATGAGGTGCTCCAGGACTGGCCAGCCTAGTCAACAGACATGAACATCATTGAGCAGGTTTGGGGTAGGATAAAAGAGGAAGCTTGGAAGACAAAGAATCTTGACGAACTCTGGAAGGCTGTAAGACTGCATTCTGTGCTATTCCTCATCAATAAATTGTGTGAATCATTGTGGAAACGCATGGACGCAGCTCATGAAAGTCACACAATATTACATATGGCTCTAATAGCAGCTCAACTTCATTCACCAATGTTAGGAAACAGATCTTTGTATTTGAAGTAAATTATTTGTTTGATTTTCACATTACTTTCTGTGGGCGACAAAACTTTTGTCTTTCCAAAATCTGACCTTTCTGTGTTCCTTACATGATCAATATTTCAGCAGTGAAGCAAATTTATTTTCGTTAAAAAAAACCTCATTTGGAAGGGTTTCAGCTTCATAGGAGTCATTTCTAAGACCAACGGATGAATTTTAAGCTTTGGTTTCCACAACAAGGATAAACGACAGAACTTTTGTCAGGGACTGTATATGCTTAAGCCAAGTGGATTTATCTTTAACATCCAAAAGAAGTAGACTTGGTGACAGTTGCAGTCTAATAGCCGGTACTCTTCTGGCCACACAACTATAACCCGATGCTAATGCATCAGTTAGATGTGGATCTAATGTCAAAATCGGCATGTTTTTATGAATAATTTTTGTTATTTCAGAATATTCAGCGATAAATGAGTTAACAAATGTGACTGGAAATTGTTTATCTTTATAATTGTTATTTTCCTTTCTAGATAATCTAGAAATAAGATCTTTACAATTTATTTTTTTGCCAACTTTTTTGCTCTCTTTAAATTCCACAAAGGGGATCCCTATCTAACAATCTACTGGATATATATACACTTTCTTTTTGAAAATCACTTTCCAATGTACAATTAGGGCGTGCCCTCGTCATTTCTCCTACTGGAATGTTATTAATTGTTTGTTTGGGATGGCATGAAGATGCATGCAATGTAGTGTTTCCAGATATATCCTTGTGATACGGTTTATTGATTACACAATCATTTTTTACCGATAAAGTCATATCCAAAAAAATAACGGTATCACAATGGGAATAAACAGGAAACTTGAGACCTAAATGATTCTTAGATATTTGGTGAAGTCTGGTACGGCCGTCTGACCACCATGCCACACCATCAGGAGGTCGTCTATATAGCGACCGTACCAGACTTCATCAGAACAAATTCCTTCTGCAAGAAACAGAAAACAATTTTCCCACCATGACATGTAGATATGTGCGATGAATTTCGCCCCCATTGGTGCTCCTCTGATCTGCAAAAAGAAGGTGTTTTCAAACATAAAAAAGTTAGGTAGTAGCAGGCAGTGCAAGACATCCATCGAGTATTTCTTTAATTGTAACTCAAAATCACTAAAAATATCTCAAAAAGCCTTGTAGTGTTTGTACTGCAGAATCATGAGGAATTACAGTATACAGGGAACTAACATCAGCTTTTTTCCAACCATAGTTGGAATTCCATTGAAAATGATCAAATGCCTTTAGAACGTCTCTAGTATAATGTAAAAAACTTGGTATTTTTTTAATTAGCGGTTGTAAAAAGTTGTCTAACCACGCTGATAAATTTTCATGTCATGATCCAATACCAGCTACTATAGGGCAGAAAGAAAGTGGAAAACCGCCTTTGTGTAGCTTAGGAAACGAATGAGAAATGGATGTTATTGTATATAGTGGTACAAGAGCATCTCTCTCACTTTTTTGATGTAGCCCAAAGTGATAACCTCATCAACCAGTTGCATTAACCTTGTTCTAAATTCATCAGCAGGATTCCTAGAAAGTATAGTATACGTGTCAGAATCTGAAAGTAGTTCTAGATTACCCCTACCATAAATCTCCCGATCTAACACTACTATCCCCCCGCCCTTGTCTGCTTGTCTAATTGTTATATCGGGCAAATGTTTTAATTCTATAAGTTGTTTTTTTTTTTAGTTTTTTATCCATATTATGTCGACCGGGCGAGGTTTTATTTTTTAGGGCAATAAGATCTGCTTCTACTTTTTCCTGAAATAAATCTCAGGAGGTAGTACACGATTGCAAAGGATAAAAAGAGGTATTTTTTTTTTAACCCCTTACCGACATTTGCACGCTCACAAGCGGAGCGCGCAAGATCGCAGCATGGAATCAGCGGTATATTACCGCTGGCATCATGCCGCATCCCCCACAGCCGGAGTGAGCTCCTGCTGCCCGCAATCCTGGCGCAGTAACGGCACTCACTGCCGCTACTGATCTCCTACCAGACAGCCCGGATGCTGAATGACAGCATCCAGGTTGTCTTGTGACGTCACGATGCACACAATGCATTGTGGGCAGCGTGACAGACAGTTGCCATGGAGACCAGCACACAGCTATAAGCTGTGTGCTGATCTCCTATTGTATGAACGATCTGACGGTCGTTCATGCAATTCCCCTCTGGGAAAAAGTGAAATAAGTGTATAAAAGTAAAAAAAAAAAGTGTAAAAAAGTAAAACACAAACAAAAAATAAAATAAAATCACGTACATCGCCCTCTTCCCCTTTACAAATGCCAATCGCCCCAAAAAAAGATCAAAAATAAATAAAGTACCCGTATTTGGTGTCGCCGCATGCGTAGCGACCCACCCTATAAATCTGTCATGTTAATTAACCCGTATGGTGAATGCCGTAAAAAAAAAAAAAAAAAAACAGTCACAGAATTGCGATTTTTTGTTCATCCCGCAGCACATAAAATGGAGTAAAAGTCATGAAAAACTCATATCAAACATCAAAGTTGTGCAATTAAAAACGTCAGTTCATCCCGCAAAAAAAAGGCCTACACAGCTCTGATTACGGAAAAATTAAAAAGTTATGGCTATTAGAAGATAGCGATGCATAAATATTGTTTTAACACAATAAAAACACTTTTTGAAAAAAAAAATTGTGCTTCCACATCAAAAAACTATATAAATTGGGTATCACCTTAATCGTCTCAACCCACAGAGTAAAACTAACTTGTCACGGATACTGCACGGTGAACGCTATTAAAAAAAACAGATTTAAAAGCGATCATAAAGTCTTGTCCCCCCAAAAATGATACCAATAAAAACATCAACTCATCCTGCAAAAAAAAAGTCCCTACACAGCTCCGTACACAGAAAAATAAAAAAAGTTATGGCTCTCAGACTGCGGCGATGCAAAAACGTGATTTCCTTTTCAAATAAAAGTGTTTTTATTGTGTAAAAGCAGTAAAACATTAAAAAAATATACAAATTTTGGTATGGCTGTAACCGTATCAACCTGCTGAGTAAAACTAGCATGTCATTTATACCGCACAGTGACCGCTGTAAAAAATAAAAATAAAAAACACTACCAGGATTGCTGTATTTTGTACAAAATGCCTCACAAAAACCTTAATAAAAAGTGATCAAAGGATCACATGCCCCCCGTAATGGTACCAATAAAAACATCAACTCATCTTGTAAAAAACAAGCCCACAAGCAGCTCCATATGCAAAAAATTAAAAAAGCTATGGCTGTCAGAATAGGACAACATAAAAGCGCAACTTTTTATAAACTCACTTCTATTGTGTAAAAGTAATAAAACATAAAAAACTATATAAAATTTATATAATTGTAATTGTACCGACCCCCATAGTAAAGTTATCCCGTCATTTATCCCGTATGGGAGAGCGAGCTACGCTCCTATGGGTTTTCTAATGCAATCGGGAATACAACTGTACACGGCCGAAATCATATGATAAGACTACAGAAGTTGTCCCGATGTGTATATAAAACGAATGATAATATGGGGGTAAATATCAAAAAATATTAATTCAATAATATCATGTTTATTTCTTTATTTTCGTTAGCCAAGGATCAATAGTATGGGTGCAACGAAAATAAAGAAATAAACATGATTTTATTGAATTAATATTTTTTTGATATTTACCCCCATATTATCATTCGTTTTATATACACATCGGGACAACTTCTGTAGTCTTATCATATGATTTCGGCCGTGTACAGTTGTATTCCCGATTGCATTAGAAAACCCATAGGAGCGTCGCTTGCTCTCCCATTGGTCCAAATATCGGCGCCTCTTTTAACTTAGCCAAGCACAGAGCTCGCTCTGAATTTCTTTTCCCCATAGAACTCTATGAGAAAGTAGCTCGCGCTCTGATTGGCTAAGCTGGACGAGCCCCCGCCGCTTCAACCAATCAGCTCGTTTCTGCATTTTTACTGTATTTTGAACTGTCCCGCCTTTGAATATGATTGGTCCATTTTTCTCCATAGGATATAATGGGACATTTTCGCTCCTATTCTGAATGGTCAATTCTCCTCCATAGGTTTATAATGGGACATTGTCGCTCCTATTCTGATTGGCTGGTTTATGCCGACTAATGAGAATAGCTTAAAGAATTTGAATTACTGTATTTCCCGGCAATTTCCAATATCATAATTCTTGATATTGCGCCGTTCTAGAGTTTTGGAAAGTGTTTTTTTTTTTTTTATTATGTTTATTTTTTTACGTTCAGCTATTTTCTGAAAATGTTTTCCGCCTTGTTAAAGGCGGTTTTTTCGGAATCATACTCCTGCTGCACGGAGTCGAGCGCCGAGATTTCTGTCGCGATCTTCTATGTTTCCTCGCATGTTCCGATCCTGCTTCACTTCGCCTCTGCCGGAGCATTTAGACCAAAATAACCAGGTCTGCCTGTCGGAGCTGCCGAGCGCTGCACTGCGCCTCGCTTTGCCGACTCGCCATCGTACATGCCTCGGAGTATACGAGCGCGCCCATTGCCCACCCCGGAACGCCTAACCCGCGCCCACACGGCACCCACTGCCCGCCCCTTCATGCGGGGCGCAGCTGAAAGTGGCGATCGCTGCGCCTAACACTGAATCCCTGCGTCCGACAGCGGGATTCGGGCTGGGAGGCGCAGGATACGCCAAAAAACAGGCGAAAAGCCCGATCATACATGTCGCCCAATGTGTCACGAGAAAACAACCTCTGAATCACTTGGATAGGTGAAAGTGTCAAAAAGTTATTCTCACATAAAGTGACACATGTCACATTTTAAAAACAGGGCTCTGTCAGGAAGGCTAAAACTGGCTCCGGCGGTAAGGGGTTAAAATATAGCTGGTTACTAGACTTTTTTGAGTGTTCCCTTGGGCATGGAGTTAAGATTAGATAAAGCTACTAAATCCTGACACATACATGTGGCTGCAGCCCTGTCTACTTGATGTGGATTTAATATATCAAAACTGTCCTCATAGTTAATATAGTTTGAACACAACATTTCCGAGGTATTTTGAACTAAGCTCTGTTCATTCCTATCTGTAAAACCAGAAACCACTTGTGTTGTTAAACTCTCATCACACACATCATCCACCAACAGCAGCTTTTATATCTACCAAACCCATGTGATCTACACTGTCCTCCTTTTTGAAGAATGTTTTCTTAACGGAATATCTCTTGGGAATTTCTTACCATCCAATATTGTGCTGTGTAGATCAACATGAAATGTAGGTGAGAAAGTAAGTCCTTTGGAAAGTATCAATGTTGATCTGAAAGAATTTTTGCAGATAGGTTATAAATTTGAATCTTCTGAGTCGTAAGTAGATTTCATTCTTCTGGGGATAACGTTTTCCAGTCAATTGTTGAGAATTTTCGGTGTCTCCGACCTGCTCGTTGTTTTGTGCATTGCGTCTCTTTCTCACAGGTGCGACCGTATTTTCTATCTCTGGCTCTTGCTGCTCTGAAGTCGTATCAGAAGAATCCACTTCAGTGGAACCAGAGTTGACTCGTCCGTTTTTATCGCGATGCAGACTTTTGGTTTTTTTAATTCAGATCTCGGAAAAACATTTCTTGAGCGTCTGATGACCAATCAGTAATATTTTGTTCTAATTTCTCCAAATTCGCCTTGATTGTTTTTATCCGTATCTTTAAACTCTTGCACATCTGCATATGCTGAAACAGTCGCTTGTAAAGTTTTAATTTTATCCCGAATTTCAGATAAGTTGCTTTCCTCGTATGACACAATAAGACGCATACGTTTCATAGAACGGTCAGACAGTAAACGTTCCCAATCAGTTTTAAATTAGTCTGAAAAGTTAAATGTTGGAAACGTTTTTATGCGGAGACCTCTGGGGACCTCTTTTTCTATATAATTATTTAAAGTACTTAGATCCCACCATGTCCAGGTCTCTTGATGCAAATAGTTTTCCAACTGCGATTTAAGATCCATTATATCCTGAATGTCTTTAGTCGAGTTCTTACATTTTTTTTCCATTTTTTCAATTCGTACTTGACAATCTTCTGCACCTTTTAAACAGGTGGATTGCGTATCCACATCAGAATACGCTGGACCTCCTGCATTTCATTAAAGATTCGTTGGCTTGAGCTGGTTTCCATTAACTGCCACTCTAAGTTGAATGGGGCTGCCCTTGGCAGATCACAGATGCTACCCAGCATGATGTGTGACCAGTACCAGTGTGGGAGACTGGCTGGGAATCCCTGGGAACATTGATGTTTTTCTCTTACCCTTCCACATGAGCAGCACCATTAAAAGGACGTTGGCTTGAGCTGGTTTCCATTAACTACCATTCTATGCTGAATGGGGCTGCCCTTGTTGGATCACAAATGCTACAGAGTATAAGGTATGGCCAGAACCAGGATGGGAGACTGGCTGGGGATCTCTGGTACTGTTGACATTTTTCTCTTATCCTTTGTAGAGCTCAGCTCAATGGTAGTTCAGGAAAACAAAGTCCGGGACGTCCGTTTACTCCGTTCTACTGTCGTTTATTGATACACCAAAATAATAAGACAAAACAAACAGCATCGCTTGACTTCAGCGCAAACATAACAGTACCCCATCCGTGCTTTAACACTCACAGTCTCTGGGTTCCTTTCCCCACCAGGATCAAGCCACAAGGTGTTTCACCGACGGCCTACTGTAGAAGTCCTCTCCAGCTCACACTCTGTCAGATCTCCTCCTGAGCAGTCACACCCTGCTCACCTGACCTGCCGGGCTTACATAGTCCTGTCACAAAACCAGGCCTTGGCCTGGACATGGGAGCAGCCATCCCACCCAGCTCTTTTGGCTACTCCAGTAAAAAGCCACCATGATTAACTACATAGCAGTTATGCTAAACGTATGCGTAACATGTGTCGGTGGCCGAACGCCGCTGCCACCAGTACTATATGGTGTTTGTACCGCACCGAGACCAGGCATCTCGGTGAGACATATCGGCCGCCCGCCACGGCCCCTTGTGCTCTTCTACACCTTCCTCATGCAAAGCACTATTAAAAGGACGTTGGCTTGAGCTGGTTTCCATCAACTGCCATTCTGGTGTGAATGGGCCTGTGCTTGGCGAATCACAAAAGCTGCACAGGTACGGTCAGAACCAGTGTGGGAGACTGGCTGGGAATCCCTGGTAACATTGACTTTTTTCTCTTACCCTTTCTCATGAAAAACCCTTTTAAAAGGACGTTGGCTTGAGCTGGATTCCATTAACTGCCATTCTAGGTTGAATGGGTCTGGCCTTGTCGGATCACAAATGCCATACAGCTTAAGGTCCGGCAAGTACTGGTGTGGGACAAGGGCTTGGAATAGCTGGGTCCATTGACATTTTTCTCTTTCTCATGCAAAGCACCATTAAAAGGACGTTGGCTTGAGCTGGTTTCCAACTGCCTTTCTATGCTGAATGGGGCTGCACCTGTTGGGTCACAAATGCTACACAGCTTAAGGTCCAGCAAGTACCAGTGTAAGAGTCTGGCTGGGAATCCCTGGTACCATTGACCTTTTTCTCTAGTTGTTCCATGTCTCCAGTTTACTGTTATGGATTGTGATTCCAGCTTCTCATCACTTGTATAGGGATAAAAATTAACCAGAATATCTTCTCCCATTGACTTTAATGGGGTTCGAGTTCTAGTTCGACTCAAGTCTAGAGCCGAACACCACTACTGTTCTACTCGAATCTAGAACATTTTATTCTTAGCTCATCTGTAACACCCACACTCTGCACAGCGGGGTCCCCTGGCTTTAGACTAGATGCCTCGGACTGTGGCTCCCCCTTGTGATGGTGAAGCTTGTTACAGTGTGATGGTGGAGCTTGTTACAGTGTGATGGTGGAGCTTGTTACATTGTATCCAGATATTTCCTGTCGGGGGTCTTCTATGTATACTGTTTGTGTATCAGCCTGGATGACCACAAGGGGGAAAGGAGTCTTCCTGTAGCAATCACTGGCTATCACATACTTGACTGGACCTTGGTGATTCCCTCTGTGGTGACCTTCCCTTTGATCACTGCACATTTTGGTAGGGGGAAGTGAGCACTGGAGACTGCCCTGAGGAAACAGGACATGTGGGGGGAGTAGTTGGAGTAGTTCTGGTAGTTATTCTGTGTGATTTTAGAGGAGGAAGAGACTGGATCTGAGATGTGACCAGAACCTGGGGCCATGAGTTATATCTGTAATAGGAAGAAGGAAGGGCCAAGAGCTGAGCTGTGACCAGAACCTTTGGGGGGATGATTTTATCTGTTTAATAGGAAGAAGGAAGGGCCAAGAGCTGAGCTGTGACCAGAACCTGGGGCCATGAGTTGTATCTGTAATAGGAAGAAGGAAGGGCCAAGAGCTGAGCTGTGACCAGAACCTGGGGCCATGAGTTGTATCTGTAATAGGAAGAAGGAAGGGCCAACAGCTGAGCTGTGACCAGAACCTGGGGCCATGAGTTGTATCTGTAATAGGAAGAAGGAAGGGCCAAGAGCTGAGCTGTGACCAGAACCTGGGACCAGGAGACTGAGGAGCGGATTTGGAGGCCGGCAATTCTGAGAGATACTAGAAGAAGATTTGTGCTAGAGACCCATGTTTGGACTTTATCGGACAGGAGAGGAGTTGAGCTGCGGCAAAGGCCTCTGAGGACTATTAGCAGAATATCAATGGGCTGCCAGCACTTGCATAGGGTTAATGTTTCCATTAATACTGCTCAAATATGTTTGGGCTGAATATTAGGTAATGACGCTGGTGGACTCCAAACAACAAATAAGCCAAACAGGGAAGAACACCAGAGTCACCGGAAAAACATGAAGCGTAGCAATCACAATAGGCTATGCACTGATGAGTCGGCAAGCAGAGAGCAGGCGGACGGTGCCAGGTGCACACTGGGTAGAGATTCTCCAGAAAGGAGAGAGTTAGAGTGATAACTGTCCATAGCCAACTGCCCCTAATTCTTCCCCTAAACCTCGCCCTATGACTGCCCCTAACACAGAACCTCTATTTCTAAAATTAACACTAAGGGCGACATGTATGAAGCTCGCCGCGTCGGAGCGCCCGATTTCAAGCGCTCGAACGTGAAGGCTGCGCCTCATGTTTGTTGGTGCCCGAGGTGCGCTCTTACATGCAGTGTACAGTTCCCTGCGCCTCCCAGAGTGTGGGGCGCAGTGCGGACTTAGGGCCAAGGATTGCCCATGTATTCCGATTCGAGACAGGCTGGAAAACAGCGAGAAATCATTAAACATATCAGTGAAGAGCAAAAAGAGTCGTCTCTCAAATGAATGAATAAAGTGAAAACTCAAAGCTGTCTAAAAGCGAATAAATGTAGTGAAAAAGTGAAACATTAAAAATTAAAGGAAAAATATATAAGATCGCTCAAGAAATAAATCTCAGCTCTCAGCTCCGTGCGGCCAGAGTATGAATCAAAAAAAACGTTTTTATTAGGTGTAAAACATTATCTGAAAAAGAGCTGAAACCTTCTAAAAACAGACATAAATAAAATCAATAACAAAAAATCTAGACCGGCGCAAAAACAGGAATTGCGATATAGAAAATTTGCCGGGAAATACAGTAATTCAAATTCTGTAAGCTATTCTCATTGGTCGGCAAAAACCAGCCCAATCAGAATAGGAGCGACGTGGCCCTTTATAACCTATGGAGTAGTATTAAACCAATCAGAATAGGAGCGACAGGGCCCATTAAAACCCTATGGAGTAGTATTGACCAATCAAATGCAAAGGAGGTACAGTTCAAAATACAGTAAAAAGGGCAAAAAGGGAGCTGATTGGTTTGAGCCAGGCGGCAGAAATGAATCCCCAATCATATGTAGTGCGTCTATTTTGAGTGGAAAAAGAAGGGCCGATAGAAGGGCCCACCCTAAAAGTTTTACTGTCTATGGGAAATATTCTAGTACTGTGATTGGTTGGGGGGAAGAGGGCTCTCCTGCTTAGCCAATCAGGCGGAGCTACCTTTTTCTAGAGTTCTATGGGGGAAAAGAAATGTTTGTGATTGGGTCAGTTAAAAAAAGGCGCCGTTATTTGGACCAATGGGAGATGCGAGCGACGCTCTTATGGGTTTTCTAATGCCCAATCTAAATAAAACTGTACATGGCCAGAAATCAAATGATAAACTACAAAGTTGTACCGATTCTATTAAAAAAATGATCCATAATATGAGGGTAACGAAAATAAAGAAATAAAAATGAATTCAATGAATTACCCCCATATTATTATTCATTTTATATACACATCGGTACAACTTCTGTAGTGTTATCATTTGATTTCGGCCGTGTACAGTTTTATTATAGATTGCATTAGAAAACCCATAAGAACTTCGCTTGTTCTCCCATTGGCCCAAATAACGGCGCCTCTTTTAAGTTAGCCAATCACAGAGCGCGCTCTGAATTTCTTTTCCCCATAGAACTCTATGAGAAGGTAGCTCAGCCGCTGATTGGCCCCAGATAGCCCAAACCCCCTAGCCAACCAATCAGCTCTTTTCTGCCCTTTTTTACTGTAATTTTGAACTGTCCGGGGGGGGGGGGGGGGCCTTTTCATTGATGGTCAATACTTCTCCATAGGTTATAATGGGTTTACTGTCGCTCCTATTTCGATTGGCTTGGTTTCTGCCGGCCCAATGAGAAGAGCTTACAGAATTTGAATTACTGTATTCCAGGCAATTCTCTATAACCCCAAAACCCTGATGTTCAAAACCGGTTTTTTAGGGTTTTTTGTTTTTTTTTGATTTCAGCTCTTTTTCAGATGTTTTACACCTAATAAAAACGTTTTTTGGATTCATACTCCGGCCGCACGGAGCTGAGAGCTGAGATTTATTTCTTTTGCGATCTTATATATTTTCCCTTTAATTTTAAATGATCCACTTTTTCAATACATTTAATCGTTTTTAAACAACTTTGATTTTTCTCTTTATTAATGAAATAATGTTAGAGACAACTCCTTTTTATTCTTGTACTGTTGTAACAGTCGACCGAGAGCACATTTTGCCCCATTACGTTCTCGCTTCACTTCGCCTCCTCCGGCTCATTTAGACCACATTCAACTAGGTCTGCCTGTCGGAGCTGCAATGCGCCACACTGTGCCGAACCGAGATCATATATGCCTCGGAAGATACAAATGAGCCGCGTCCCATCCCAAAACGCCCACACCGCACCCATTGCACGCCCCTTCATGCGGGGCGCAGCTGAAAGTGGCGAAGGTTGCGCCTAACATCGCATCACTGCGTCCGACAGGGGATTCAGACCGGTGAGGCACAGTTTCCGCCAGAAATCGGGCGCAAATCCCGATCATACATGTCGCCCTAAAGCTTTACCTCAAAAATGTCCTTAGACAACAACTGACCTGAAAACAGTAAGTGATGTATATGTAAGAACTACAATCTCACTAAAACTAGAGAGGACCTTGCTCTATATGCCAATCACCTTTATAGAGATGAGAAGTAGCTAACAAGCTCAGGTGCGTGGCCAGGTCAGCTGACAAGCAAGGATCCTGAGCAACTGCCATACAACCACTCCAAACAAACACAGAAAACAAGGCAGACATAACACAGAGACTCCTGCTGAGCTATTAAACCGGAGCAGACGGACGGCGAGGCCCTGCCATTCATAACAAGGGATCTGATCAGTATTGGGGACACTACTTTAGTAAAAGGGGGCTCATGTGTATGGACAGGAGTGTAGGGGTCTGATTAGTATTAGGGGTACTATTGTGGGGGGGGGGGGGACTCCTCTGTATGGAAATTTGTGTGGGTAGTGTAGGAATCTGCTAGGATTGCAGTGGCAAAGGCTAGAATTTTTGTATTGAGGGATCTATTTGGGGGTTTTGAGTTCAGGTCAATATTGTGGGAGAATCAGTTATTAAGGGTATAAGTCCCATCAGTGTTGGGATATAGTTATTGAGGGGGTAGGAGACTAGCCAGTATTAGGGATCAGTTTGGGGAGGTACGAGTACAGTTAGCATCAGGGGATCAGTATTGGGGAGGTATGAGTACAGTTAGTACTGGGAGATAATTGTTTGGAGGGGTTGAGACCTGTTAGTGGTGGTAGTGGGGGGGGGGGTCGGGGGGAGGTCCCTGCTGCTGTCTGGTATTCTGGTACATCTCACAAGGGTCCTCTCTGGTATCATGGTACATCTCACAAGGGTCCTCTCTGGTATGATGGTACATCTCACAAGGGTCTTCTCTGGTATCACGGTACATCTCACAAGGGTCCTCTCTGGAGTTGGGGCACATCTCACAAGGGTCCTCTCTGGTATCGCGGTACATCTCACAAGGGTCCTCTCTGGAGTTGGGGTACATCTCACAAGGGTCCTCTCTGGAGTTGGGGCACATCTCACAAGGGTCATCTCTGGTATGGTGGTACATCTGACAAGGATCCGCTCTGGTTTTGTGTTTCATCTCACTAGGGTCCTCTCTGTTATCGGGGCACATCTCACAAGGGTCCTCTCTGGTATCGTGGTACATCTGACAAGGATCCTCTTTGGAGTTGGGGTACATCTCACATGGGTCCTCTTTGGATTTGGGGTACATCTCACATGGGTCCTCTTTGGATTTGGGGCACATCTCACAAGGGTCCTCTCTGGTATGATGGTACATCTCACACAGGTCCTCTCTGGTATCGCGGTACAGCTCACAAGGGTCCTCTCTGGTATCAGGGTACATCTCACAAGAGTCCTCTCTGTTATTGGGGTACATCTCACTAGAGTTCTCTTTGTTATTGTGGTACATCTCATAAGGGTCGTCTTTGGAGTTGGGGTACATCTCACAAGGGTCCTCTCTGGAGTTGGGATACATCTCACAAGGGTCCTCTCTGTTATCGGGGTACATCTCACAAGGGTCCTCTCTGTTATCAGGGCACATCTGACAAGAGTCCTCTCTGGAATTGTGGTACATCTGACAAGGGTTCTCTTTGGAGTTGGGGTACATCTCACAAGGGTCCTCTTTGGAGTTGGGGTACATCTCACAAGGGTCCTCTCTGGAGTTGGGGTACATCTCACAAGGGTCCTCTTTGGAGTTGGGGTACATCTCACAAGGGTCCTCTCTGGAGTTGGGGTACATCTCACAAGGGTCCTCTCTGGAGTTGGGATACATCTCACAAGGGTTCTCTCTGGTATCGCAGTACATCTCACAAGGGTCCTCTCTGGTATTGCGTTACATCTCACAAGGATCCTCTCTGTTATCGGGATACATCTCACAAGGGTCCTCTCTGTTATCGGGGTACATCTCACAAGGGTCCTCTCTGATTGGGGATACATCCACAGGGTCCTCTCTGGAGTTGGGATAAATCTCACAGGGTCCTCTCTGGAGTTGGGTACATCTAAATAAGGGCCCTCTCTGGGTTCGCGGTAAATCTACAAGGGTCCTCTTTGGATTGGAGTACATCTAACCAAGGGTCCTCTCTGGAGTTGGGATACATCTCACAAGGGTCCTCTCTGGAGTTGGGATACATCTCACAAGGGTCCTATCTGGTAGTGCCAGTGGCACCCAGGTTTGCATATGTTTTTTCAAAAGTGTTTTTTGTGCAGAATCATAGTTTATATTTGGTGTATATTGATTTTAACCTATGGGGGGGAAAGGGTGCCTCCATTTTATTTTCTGCACCTGCCCACTCTCACAGGCTGTCATAAGAAGTGCAGCTTGCAGGTTGGGTTTTTTTTTTTTTTTTCTCTCTGGATAAAGGAGTTCGATTGACCCAGTGAGAGGCTGAGTGGCTCTATTGAGAGGTAAAAGATAGTGTAGGACTGCCCTATTTGAGATCACGTTGAAAGTCGTGGGCAGCTTAAACATCGTTTGATCAAAATATGTGAACCGAGAATCTCAAAGTTCTATCTGGTAGTGTGGTACATCTGACAAGGGTCCTCTTTGGAGTTGGGGTACATCTCACAAGGGTCTCTTGTTTGGGGACATTTACAAGGGTCCTCTCTGGTATCGCAGTACATCTCACAAGGGTCCTCTTTGGAGTTGGGGCACATCTCACAAGGGTCCTCTCTGATTCCAACATCTACAAAGGGGGCCCCTTTGGGTATGGAGTACATCTCACAAGGTCCTTTCTGTTTTGGGATACATCTCACAAGGTCCTCGGATTTTTTAGGGCACTGACAAGGTCCTCTTTAGTATGGGGTACATTCGAACAAGGGTCCTTTTGGAGTTGCGGTACATCTCACAAGGGTCCTCTCTTGTATCGGGGTACATGTCACAAGGGTCCTCTCTGGTATGGTGGTACATCTCGCAAGGCTCCTCTGTGGAGTTGGGATAAATCTCACAAGGGTCCTCTCTGGTTATTATGGGACATCTACAAGGGTCCTCTTCTGGAGTTGGGGTACATTCACAAGGGTTCCTGGTATTGGGTTTCATCTGACAAGGGCCTCTCTGGTTTGGGTACATCTCACAAGGGTCCTCTTTGGAGTTGGGGTACATCTCACAAGGGTCACTCTTTGGACAGATTGCGGGTACCTTCTACAAACAAGCGGTCCTCTTTGGAGTTGGGGTACAACTCGCAAGGGTCCTATTTGGAGTTGGGGCAGATCTCACAAGAGTTTTCTCTGGTATCGCGGTAAATCTCACAATGGTCCTCTCTGTTATCGGGGTACATCTCACAAGAGTCCTCGCTGTTATCGGGGCACATATCACAGGGGTCCTCTCTGGTATCGCATTACAGGTATCCAAGGGTCCACCTCTGGAGTTGGTGCACATCTCACAAGTGTCCTCTCTGGAGTTGGGGTACATCTCATAAGAGTCCTCTCTGGTATCGCGGTACATCTCACAAGGGTCCTCTCTGGAGTTGAGGTACATCTCACACTGGGTCCTACATTTTCTGGAAGTTGAGGTACATCTCGCAATAGGGTCCTCTCTGGAATTGGGCACATCTCAACAAGGGTTCTCTCTGGTATTGTGGTACATCTCACAAAGGTCCTCTCTGGTATCGCGGTACATCTCACAAGGGTCCTCTCTGTTGTCTGGGTACATCTCACAAGAGTCCTCTATGTTATTGGGGTACATCTTGCAAGGGTCCTCTTTGGAGTTGGAAAAACTTTAAAGCATTCTTGAGTCCACATATTTTTGATCAAAAATAATGCTTAAGTGCCTATCCTCAACGAACTTAACAACAGTGATCTCGGAGGTCGGGCAGTATCCTGACGCTATCTTTAGCCTGCTCAAATGAAGAGCGAAAATCCAGGCCTCTCACTGGGCGTCATGCCGGTAAAACCAATCCATTTCAATCGCAGAGAAGAAAGAAAATAAAAAAAACAGCAGACCTGCAAAGCTGGCAGCTCTTATGACAGCCTCACATGTGTATATATATATATATACATATATTAACTTAAACCACTTAAGTATATTGATGTTTGTGCCGTCAAACTATCCTGCCCAGTAGGCACCCACAGGTTCGGCATAAGTTGTCTTTTTTCAAAAAGTTTTTTTGCGTGCAGAACCATAGCGTTGTATTTGGCATATTATTTGCCCTTTTAACCTATATTGGGGAGGAAAGGGTGACCTCCATTTGTGGTTTTCTGCACCAAGCCCACTTTTCCAACAGGCTGTTATAAGAGTGCAGCTTTCAGCGTCTCTGGTGTATACATTTTTATTTTCTTTTCTCTGGATAATAGGGAGGTCGGCTTGACTGCCTGTGAGAGGCCTGAATTTTGGGCTCTATTTGAGAGTTAAAGATAGCGTAGGACCTGCCCGACCTGAGATCACGTTGATAAGGTCGGTGGGTGGTTTTAAAGCTTTTTTTTGATCAAAAATAGGGTGAACCAAAAATCCTTTGGATTTGGGGGCAAAACTCACAAATCCGTATTATCGGGTAAAACCACGGGGGTCCTCTTTGGAGTTGGGGTACATCTCAAAAGGGTCCCCCTCTTTTTATCGGGTAACTCACACGGTCCCTTTGGGTTGGGATCCAACTCACAAGGGTCCTCTCTGGTATGGGGTTTCATCTCAAAAGGGTCCTCCTGGAGTTGGGCACATCCCCAAAAGGGCCTCTCGGGGTATCGGGGTGCATCCAAAAGGGTCCTCTCTGGATTTGGGGGACATCTAAATAGGGACCCCCTCGGAGTTGGGGTACCTCACAAGGTCCCTCGGGAGTTGGGGGTAAAAACTCAAAAGGGGTCCTCTAGAGTTGGGGCACATCTCACAAGGGTCCCTCTTTATCAGGGACATCCACAAGGGTCCTCTCTGGAGTTGGGTACATCCCCAAGGGACCTCTCGGGAGATGGGATACATCTCACAAGGTTCCTCTGGTATTGTGGAAACATCTCAAAGGGTCCTCTCGGGATTGGGTATCTCAAAAGGGGGTCCTCTCTGGTATTGTGGTACATCTCGCAAGGGTCCTCTCTGGAGTTGGGATAAATCTCACAAGGGTCCTCTCTGGTATTGTGGTACATCTGACAAGGGGCCTCTCTGGAGTTGGTGTACATCTCACGGGGGTCCTTTTTGGGAGATTGGGGTCATCTCACAAGGGTCCCTCGGAGTTGGGGCCCTCACAATTTTTGGATACATCTCACAAGGGTCCTCTCTGGTATCGCAGTACATCTCACAAGGGTCCTCTTTGGAGTTGGGGCACATCTCACAAGGGTCCTCTCTGTTATCGCGGTACATCTCACAAGGGTCCTCTTTGGATTTGGGGGTACTCTCACAAGGGTCCTCTCTGGTATGGTGGTACATCTCACACGGGTCCTCTTTGGAGTTGGGATACAACTCACAATGGTCCTCTCTGGTATCTCAGTACATCTCACAAGGGTCCTCTTTGGAGTTCGGGTACATCTCACAAGGGTCCTCTCTGGAGGTGGGGCACATCTCACAAAAGTTCTCTCTGGTATCGCAGTACATCTCACAATGGTCCTCTCTGTTATCGGGGTACATCTCACAAGAGTCCTCGCTGTTATCGGGGCACATATCACATGGGTCCTCTCTAGTTCCATACATATCACAAGGTCCCCTCTGGATTTGGATACATCCACAAGGGTCCTTTTTTGGAGTTGGGGACATCCCAAGGTCCTCTTTTGGTTTGAGGGAACATCCACACAGGTCCTCTTTGGATTGGGATCAACTCACAAGGTCTCTCGGGAACACGAAAAAACCCCTCACAAGGGCCCCCTTTTGGAGTTGGGGCACATCTCACAAGGGTCCCCCCCCTGGATCGGGGACACTGAAAAGGGGACCTTCGGGATTGGGATACATCTCACAAGGGTCCTCTCTGGATTGGGTACATCTCACAAGGGCCCTTTCCCAAATTTTTGGGACACATCCACAAGGGCCCCTCTCTGTTATCGGGGCACATCTCACAAGGGCCCCTCTCTGGTTTTTGGGCTACACTCACAAGGGCCTCTCTGGGTTGGGGTACACTCCAAGGACCCTCGGGAGTTGGGATACTCTCATAAGGGCCCTCTCGGTATTGTGGTCATCCCCAAAAAGGGTCCTCTCGGGAGTTGGGGTACATCGAAAGAGTCCTCTCTGGAATGTGGTACATCTGAAAAGGGGGTTCTCTTTGATTTGGGGGGACATCTCAAAAGGGGTCCTTTTGGGGTTTTGGGGGTACATCTCACTGGGTCCCTCTGGGTTGGGCACATCTCCAAGTTGGGATACATCTCCAAGGGCCCTCTCGGGTATCGCAGTCATCTCCAAAAGGGGCCCTCTGGTTTGGGCACATCTCACAAGGGCCCCTCTCTGTTACGCGTACATCCCCAAAAAGGGGCCCCTTTTGGGTATGGCGGTACACTCAAAAGGGTCCTCCTGGAGTTGGGGCACATCAAAAAGGTCCTCTTGGATCGCGTACATCTCAAAAAAGGTCCTCTCTGGATTTGGGGGCACATCTCACAGGGGTCCTTTTTGGATTTGGGGTACATCCCCAAAGGGGTCCCTCGGATTGGGGGTTCATCTCACAAGTTGGGATACATCTCACAAGGGTCCTCTCTGGTATCGCAGTACATCTCACAAGGGTCCTCTTTGGGAGTTGGGGGCACATCTCACAAGGGTCCTCTCTGTTATCGCGGTACATCTCACAAGGGTCCTCTTTAGAGTTGGGGTAGATCTCACATGGGTCCTCTTTGGAGTTGGGATACAACTCACAAGGGTCCTCTCTGGTATCGCGGTACATCTCACAAGGGTCCTCTCTGGAGTTGGGGCACATCTCACAAGGGTCCTCCGGGTTCGGGGAACACTCACTTGGCCTCTCTGGAGTTGGGTAAAAAAACGACAAGGACTTCTATGGAGTTGGGGCACATCTCACAAGGGTCCTTCTAGAGTTGGGGCACATCTCACAAGGGTCCTCTCTGTGATCGGGGCACATCTCACAATGGTCCTCTCTGGAGTTCGGGGTACATCTCAGAAGGTTCCTCTCTGGAGTTGGGATACATCTCACAAGGGTCCTCTCGGGTTTTTGGGGTACATCTCACAAGGTCCCTCTGGAGTTGGGATATTCACAAAGGTCCTCTCGGGTATTTGGTACTCCAAAAGGGGTCCTCTCTGGATTGGATACATCACAAGGGTCCCTCTGGAATTGTGGTACATCTGACAAGGGTCCTCTTTGGGTTTTGGGGAAACATCTCAAAAGGGCCCCTTTTGGGGATTTTTGGGGTACATCTCACATGGGCCCCTTTTTGGAGTTGGGGAACATCTCACCAAGGTCCTTCTAGATTTTTGGGTTAAGATGGCAATTTGATTCTGAACGAAGTCGAATTTGGGAAAATTTGGGGTGAACAAGTGTATTTTTTGATTGAAAAAAGGCTGCGACACATGCCGTTACATGGGGCAAAGCACTCTGGGAGGAAGAAGGGCATAGCCTGCAACATGTCAGAGGTGAACCAATCAGAGACCGGGGGGATTTTTGACTCACCGCACTATATAATTTTGGGGCACGCTGGGGCCACACTCCTCTCACTGTCTCATCATGGAAAGTTCCCGCGGCTGATTTTACTGAAGAACTGATTTTTATATACTTTTTTTGGGGGGTGCTCAGCTTTCTCAAGACGTTCTCTTAATGTTCATTTCTGATTTTGTGGGGTATTGGACTGAAGTCCAGTGGTGCCGTGCAAACTGATAACATTTTAATGCATCTGCTCACAGCACATTGAAAATCCAAGGGGGAAACTAAGCCATTCCTGTTGTATTCTTTTTAAAGAAACACGTTTTTACAATCCAAAAACCACTTCATTTTTGGTTGCTCATTTCTTTTGCCAAAAATTTTCCAGGGGGTTTAATTTAAACATTGTTCCCTTTTGTGGCACTAAAAAAAAACTTGTTTTTCACCGCCCAAAAAAAAATCTTGCCTGTACATAATTTACAACCGAAGGTTTAAATTTCAAGCTTTTTTTGCTGTTTTTTGGGCAGTAAATACACCCATTGAAAACGCACAAAGCGGTAATTGTTGGCAGCACATTCTTTTTTCGCAATTTACATCCAGGGGTTAACTAAGTTTTTTTCTGCTTTGTACTCAGAAAAGAAAAACCCTTTTTTTTAACCGCCCAAAGAAGCAATTTTTTCCCGAGCATAATTCATATCCAAAGGTTAAATTTAAGCCTTTTTGGGTTTTATATTCAGTAAAATACACGATTTTTAAACGACACATAAAAGTACATTTTTCCTGCCCTTTTTTGGTCGCAATTTATATCCAAGGGTTTAAAACCCCAAACTTCTTTTGGGGTCAAATACAGGGGGGACTGTATGATCGGGGTTTTCCCCGTTTTTTGCCGTATATTGCGCCCCCGGCCCGAACCCGCTGTCAGACGCGGGGAGCGATTGGGCGCAGCGTTCGCCACTTTCCCAGCTGCGCCTCGCATGAAGGGGGGGGCCCAGGGGGCGCAGTGTGGCCGCGTGGTAGGCGTTCCGGGGTAGGCAATGGGCGCGCTCGTATACTCCGAGGCATGTACGATGGCGAGTCGGCAAAGTGAGGCGCAGTGCAGCGCTCGGCAGCTCCGACAGGCAGACCTGGTTTATTTTGGTCTAAATGCTCCGGCGGCAGCGAAGTGAAGCAAAAACGAACATGCGAGGAAGCAGATAGAAGATCGCGACAGAAATCCCGGCGCTCCGCTGCGTGCGGCAGGAGTATGATTCCAAAAAATCGCCTTTATAAAGGCGGAAAACATTCTCTGAAAAAGAGCTCAAACCTCAAAAATAAAAAATACATTAAAAAAATCACTTTCCCAAAATCTCGAACGGCGCAACAGCAAGACTAACGATATTGGAAATTGCCGGGAAATACAGTAATTCAAATTCTGAAAGCTGTTCTCATTGGTCGGTATAAACCAGCCAATCAGAATAGGAGCGACAATGTCCCATTATATCCTATGGAGGAGTATTGACCAATCAGAATAGGAGCGACAGTGAACCATTAAAACCTATTGAGAAATATTGACCAATCAGAATCAAAGGCGGGACAGTTAAAAATGCAGAAAAAAGCTGATTGGCTGACTAGCGGGGCTTGGCTATCCCACCAATTCAGAGCGCGAGCTTTCTTCTCCCATTATAGTCTATGGAGAATGGGCGCTCCGAAATCTTGGTGCTCAGCGTCGTGCGGCATGGAGTATGAATAAAAAAAACATTTTTATTAAGTGTAAAACATTATCAATAAAGGCTGAAACCTTCTTTTCAAATAAAGCAGTTTTAAAAACCCCGAACAACGCGGTTTTTCGCCGGGGACCGGCGCTACATAGGGAATTGCAATAGAGAGAATTGCCGGGGAAAAAACAGTAATTCAAATTGTTTAAGCTATTCTGATTGGTCGGCAAAAAACCAGCCAATCAGAATAGGGGCGACAGTGGCCCATTCTAACCTATGAAGGAGAATTGACCCAAACAGAATAGGGGCGACAAGTCCCATTAAAACCTATGGGGAATCATTGACCAATCTATTCAAAGGCGGGCAGTTCAAAATACAGTAAAAAAGGCAGAAACGAGCTGATTGGTTGAAGCAGCGGGGCTCGTCCAGCTTAGCCAATCAGAGCGCGAGCACTTCTCATAGAGTTCTAGGGGGAAAAAAAATTCTGAGCGCGCTCTGTGATTGGCTAAGTTAAAAAGGCGCCGTTATTTGGACCAATGGGAGAGCGAGCAAACGCTCCTAGGGGGTTTTTCTAATAAATGGGGAATACAACTGTACATGGCAAAAATTAATAAAATACTCCAAAGTTGCCCCCGTTGATATAAAACAATATAATAGGGGGGTACAAAAAAAAATATTAAATCAATAAAATCATGTTTATTTTTTATTTTCCTTAGCCAAGGATCAATAGTTTTGGGTCAACAAAATAAAAAAATAAACCTTTTTTTATTGAATTAAATTTTTTATATTTCCCCCCAAAAATTATTTCTTTTATATACACACGGGACCACTTCTGTAGTCTTTCATATAATTGGGCCGTGAACATTTTATTCCCATTCATAAGAAAACCCATAGGGCGCGCTTTGCTCCCCATTGGGCCAAATATGGGCCCTCTTTTAATTTAAAGCCAACCAGAGCTCGCTCTGAATTTTTTTTCCCCAAAAGAACTCTATAAAAAGTACCACGCCTGTTTGGCGGGATAGCTAGCCCCCCGCCCTCAACCAATCAGCTCTTTCTCCCTTTTTTACTAAAAATTTTAAACGTCCCCCCCGTTGATTCTGTTTGTCAATATTCTCCTAGTTAGAATGGGCCACTGCGCCCCTTTTTTTATTCGCCGGTTTAGCCGACCAATGAGAAAGCTTTCAGAATTTGAATTCTGTTTTTCGGCAATTTCCAATATCCGAATTTTGATATAGCGCCGTTCAGATTTAGGAAAGTGATTTTTTTTAAATTATTTTTTATTTTTAGGTTTCAGCTCTTTTTTTTTGAGAATGTTTTCCCCTTTTTAAAAAGGGAATTTTTTATTTTCATACTCCGCACCGACATCTTTTTAAAGATTTTTTCCCCTGTTCCCACCCTGTCTCGCATCGGAATACATGGGGGCGCGCCCTTCGCGCCTAATCCCGCACTCGCCCCACACACTGCAGGCCGGCGGACTTTTCCCGCATGTATGGTGCACCTCCTGGGGTGGCGAATATTAGGCCAGCCCCGCACTGCGCCCATGCCCCGCACTGCCCCCCAAACACTGGTGAGCGCGCGGACTTTACAATATTGAATAGCGCCCCCCCCGGCGCCGACATAAACAGGCCCCAAATTTCGCCGAAAACCCGGAAAAAGGGCGCCCCCCGTAGCGAGATTCATACATTCCCCGGGGTGTGTATTTACAATACAAAAAGTTTCATCAAAATGTCTGTACATTTTAGAACAAACAGTATGTCAACAGAGAGGTGGCAGCCTGCACCGGGAGGCAGTGGCACAAAAAATCCTGAGCACCCCAGGTCGCGCCAGCGGGGGGACTGCAGCGGGGTCACTCTGAGCCACAACTGCCGCGCACTACGCCCCGGTTGTTCACAACCCAAGGGTTCTTGATTGGTTTACTAGTCATCCACCCCCTCCCAGATGACATCTGACAACCCCACCCAAAGGGTCGATGGAACCTCAACACAACCCTTAGTTGGCATGGCCTGGGAGGGGGTCAGCGGCCCCCCCTTCCCCTCAACCCGCCTCTGTCCCATCCGTTCCCCAGCCAAGATCTACTATGTGGTCGGCTCAGCCCACTATATACGAGGAGAACAATTTGAGGGGGCAGTCAGCACTATTTGCGCGAAGAATGGGGCCAATATCGCCTCTTCTGAGTAGGGGGCAAAGTAAGATGTGGGATGGCCTGGGAGTCTTTTTGGAGGGGTCAGCCTCGCATACCAAACCGGTGATAGGACACAGGACGATGAAACACAAATAGATGAGATTAGCCGACCGATTGGGAGCCGGGTGGGGAAGGGCTCACATTTCCCCGGGAAAAAAGGGGGGTCAGCTTTCCTCAGGGGCCGCGCAGCCAGCAAGTGGGTTGTGTGGGCCCTGAGTCAGCAGGGAAACACATGTGAGTCGGGACCAAGCGGGCCCCGGGGTAAAAACACCTTCGCAGGCCAAAAAAGTCGGCACGGGGCTAGCAGGCAGCGGGGCATACACTAGTGCGGGGCGTTTGGGGGTAAAATCCGATACCGGCGGGGTGGGGTTCTTTGCTAAGACACCGAGGGGCCGAATAGGGTATAGTAGAACTTGGGCAGAAAATGAAGCGTGGCCAGGGACTAACTTGGCACCACGGCCCTGCTCAACACATGCACGCACCACCGGTGGCCCGGGGGAAACGGGGCTCAGATTGGTGGTCCACCTCCCCCCGCAGCAACAGCACGCCCATAGCCGCGCCATTGCAGCCATCAAGGCTCCACCATCTCAAAGGGGCTGTTTCTCTTTGCATCATTCTCGTCCAAAGCACTCTGCCACCCCAGTTAGAAAATCCGCTGGACTACTGGGGGAGCCAAACTGGATGTGGGCCTAACTTGCTGATTTGCAGTTGAAAGTTTTCCGCCCCGGGCCCTAGGTGGCCTCAGACGGGTTTCATGTGGCGGGGCCATTGTTTTCCCCAAAGGGAAACCCCTTGTCCACGGAAATGTGGAACGCTGACCTTTGCAAGATGAATCGGCGTGGGCGGCCAGGATTTCCACACACCAAACTTAGGCGTCAACTACACAGCCATGAGCCCCCACCCAAACTTGAGAAATTAGTCTGGGTTCAAACTACCTCCCCACCCCAAAACTGATCCGCCCCCCGCCTGATGCCACCATTCCCTGCTGCCCTGCTCCATCTGCCTACCACCATCTTTTTCCCGGGACTGGGATTTCCCCACCCAACACTCTGTCATTGTCCACTCTGTGACCTCATGCTGCTGCTGCTGTTGTGTTTCCGTACCCCCAACCCTGCATTGTCCACCTGTGACCTCATCGCGCTGCGTGGCTGCTGCCTGACCTCCACACTCTTCATTGGGGCCCCTCCCCGACCTCATGCTTTGCGGGCGCTGCCGTGACCTCCACACTGCTTGTGCCACTGCCTGACCCAGCTGCAGCCGCCGTGACCTCCCCTCACATTTTTGCCACTCTGTGGCTTTCCCCCGTTTTTCCCCCCCAAAGTCAGGGGCCACGTCTGACCTCATAAGCTGCCGCCGTGACCTCCACACTTGTGATTTGCCACTCTGGCCTAATCTTTTTTTCCACCTCCAAATGTCATTGTGCCACGCCTGACCTCATATTGCTGCCCCCGTACCTCCGCTTCTCTCATTGTTCCACTGCCCACTCAGCTGGCTTCGGACCTCCACACTGTATCATTGTCCACCGGGCTTCCTCATTTTTTGCCACCCCAGAATTCCCTTGTGCCACGCCTACCTCAGCTGCTTGGCTGCGCCCTCCCCTCCACACTGTGTATTTGCCACTCTGTGGGCCCAATACGTTTTGCCACCTCCTAAAATTCTTGTGCCACCCCTGACCTCATACTGCGCCGCCCGGGCCCTGCCTCAGTCATTGTCCACGCCTGATCTCATGC
>JAODAL010038897.1:10000-38648 GCA_025379985.1 Phyllomedusa bahiana | reverse complement strand
AGACTAATCTGTGGCCACACGAGTCCGGTGAGGGAACTGAAATGGAGGAGGAGGAGGGGACATTGGAGCAGAAGCATTGTCTGGTGAAATTAGTGGATTTTCTACCCAGGTGGACAAGAGAGGAGGAGAAGGAGCCGCTGGTGGAGGGAGGATGGAGATGGGAAGATGCAGGCAGATGACCCAGCACCGTGGCTCAGTATTACAGTGGAAATGGAGGCAGGGAGCCCATCGGAGTCACTATGTGCAGATGGCCACGCAGCACTGCTTATTTGCATGGCTAGTGACGGCGAAATAGTCAGCAATCCGGCAGAGGATTGACTTCTGGCTTTCCAACATATTGGACCCTCGTACGGTCCAAAATGAGCCTTTTTCCCAGCTATTGAGAGGGAAGACAACTTCAAATACTATAGGGATAATCCTCGTAATTCACGTTGGCCGCTGCCTATGTGCGGGCATCGTCCCTCTCTGAAGGTATGACCGGGGGGTTCCTCAGCGATCAGTAATACTGCCGTGGGCTGCTGGGGAAGGTGGGGGGTAGGAGTAGTACCAGCTACCATAGTAGTAACCTAAGTCTGGAGTCACTGATGAGCAGCTTCCTTCACCCGTAGTGAGGAGGGCAGTTCGCCAGCAGCAGCAGAAGGACCTGGAAGCAGACCCTGAACCAACAGGTGTTGGCCTTACTTGGTCAGCACTACTGCCACCTACCATTAATAGATCCGATGATACTGGGCAGCCAACTGGATGTGTTGCCGAAACTTGCCCGAGTTTGCACGTGGAGAAGCTGTCCCTGCACCGGCAGTAGTGTGGGCCATCAGAGCGGGTGTTCAGTGCGGCGGGGGCATCGTTACCCCAAGGAGAACCGCTTGTCCACGGGAATTGTGGAACGATGACCTTTGTCAGTTGAATCAGGCGTGGATCGGGCCAGAAATTTCTCCACACACCCAATGCCTTAGGCGTCAGTCTGGGTTTCAAACTTACCTGCCTCAGCCCCTATTTTGATGCCGCCACCCGCCTGAGCCAAACATCTGCTGCCAGTTTCTCCATCTGCCTACCAACATCTGTACCAGGTGACTGGTATTGCCACCCACCTCAACATCTGTATGTGCCTCTATGACCTCTTGCTGCTGCTGCTGTTGCTGTTGCCGTGACATCCACACTGTGTCATTGTGCCAATGTCTGACCTCATTGCTGCTGCTGTGGCTGCTCGCATGACCTCCACACTGTGTCATTGTGCCACTGGGGGGCCTGACCTCATGCTGCTGCCGCCTGACCTCCGCTATCAGTTTGTGCCACTCTGTCGGCTTCCTCCTGTTTTTCCACCTCCAGAATGTACATTGTGCCTCTCTCTGACCTCTTGCTGCTGCTGTGACTCCTTGCCGTGCCCTCCACACTGTAAGTCATTCGTGACACTGGCCCTGACTTCATGCTGCTGCGCCGTGAACTCCGCTTACACAGTCTTTGTACCATTATGTGCTTCTCCTGTTTTGCCTCCTCCATGATGTCATTGTGCCAATGCTGATCTCATGCTGCTGCTGTCGTGACCTCCACTACTGTGTGATTGTGGCCACTCTGTGCCTAATACTGTTTTGCGCCTCCAGAATGTCATTGTGCACTGGCCTGATCTTCATATGCTGCCGCCGTGACCCTCCACACTGTGTGATTGTGCACTCTGTGCCTTAATACTGTTTTGCCGCCTCCAGAATGTCATTGTGCCACTGCTGATTCTCATACTGCTGCCGCCGTGACCTCACCACACTGTGTGATTGTGCCACTCTGTGGCTGAAATTATGTTTAACGCCTCCAGAATGTCATTGTGCCACTGCTGATCTCATTACTGCTGCCGCCGTGACCTCCAACTGTGTGATTGTGCCACTCTGTGGCCTAATATGTTTAAACCGCCTCCAGAAGTATTTTGCCACAGCCTGATCTCATACTGCTGCCGCGTCGACCTCCACACTGTGGATGTGCCACTCTGTGATAAACTGTTTTGCCGCCTCCAGAATGATAATTGTGCAACTGCCTGACCTCATACTGCTTGCCGCCGGGACCTCCGCTCTCAGTCATTGGTGCCAATTCTGTGGCTTCCTCGTGTTTTGCTAACTCCAGATTGTCATTGTGCCACTGCCTGACCCATGCTGCTGTGGCTTGCCGCCGTTTCACTCCACACTCTGTCACCTAATGTTAGGGCCACCTGAAGCTCTCAGCTTGTTATTTTTACAGCTTTAGGATGATGACTTTATCTGGCATTCATTCACCCGCTGATTTTTTTGGTGAGTTTTGCCCTCTTAAGTGCCCAGGGAATTTTATAGTGAAGCGATTCTAAGAGCCAGCGGCAGTTCATCTGCGTGTTCATACTAAAAACTACAAATTGTAGGAAGACCAAACCAGCTCCTTGCATATTTAAGCATGGCACAACATTTCTACAGCACCTTGCAGGGCTCTGCTGCAGCCTTGTGAAATAGATGCTTTTTTTAACGCGATTCGTTGCGAAGTAATTCGGAACGAAAACAGAATTATGTCGGAAATTCGGCGAAGTGACCGAATCGAATTTTTGAGAAATTCGCCCCATCTCTAATTTATATTATATATATATATATACTATATGTATATATATATATTTATTTATAATATAAATATATATATATATAGTGTCTGGACTGGGTCATAGAAGGAGTATACTATTTGCCCAAGATTCCTCAGGTCTGTCAGGCAAAAAGCAACCAGGGAATTAGAGTTGTCAGAGATCTAGGATCTCTATGTGTGGGGTTTAAGTAAAACCCAGTTTCAAGGGCCTGGCTTGCTGGAGTGGGGATAGCGAGGGTGGGCCTCCACTCCACCTGGACAGTCCGGGTCTTGGGCTGTCTAATTAATCCAAGGTGTGCTAGCCTCATATAAGGCCAGAAGTGCAGACAACGCTCTCTCATCCTAAGAACAGGTCATCTGCTAGGAGCCTGTTGGAGCAATTGCTTGTGGTATGGACATGCTGTTATGTTATGGTGACTGGTGTTAGGCCGGCACTGTGATAGAGACAAACCCTATGATACTTAGAGGGACAGGCATAGGGAATCTATTTTGTGTGTTTGTTATTCTTATGTACACAAGCTGGCAATAAAACTGGCTGCGGTCAGTTAAACAAACTTTTTCTTGTTGTTTGACCTTCTGTGCCCAATAAGCTGTGCCCGTCTACCCAGGAGACGACCAACCCACTACCTAATCCCTTACAATATATATACAGTTGAAACCATAAGTTTACATTCACTATATAAAAAGACACATATGCATGTTTTGTCTCACTATCTGACATGAAATCAGAATAAACCTTATCCATTTTACGTCAATTACGAACAAAAATAATTTATATTTGTCAAATGACAGAATAATGAGAGAGAAAATTTTTTTAAGGTATTTAATTACTTTCTGCAAAGTCAGGAGTTTACATGCACTAGGACTACTCTGCCTTTAAACAATTTGGGACAGATCATATGATGATGTCATGTCTTTGGAAGCTTCTGATAGGTTTATCGGCAACATCTGAGTTAATTAGAGACACACCTGTGGGTGTATTTTAAAGCACACCAGAAACACACTGGAATCTCTACTGTAACATCATGGGAATCAGACCAAGAATCATACTAAAACAAGATGGGAAAGTCCAGCCATCATAAAGCTCAGGAAAAGAGGGACAGGTTCTGTGTCTCAAGAGATGGACGTTGCTTAGGTCTGACATGTGCATATGAACCCATAGAACCAAATGAAAAAAACTTTGTGAAGTTGCTGGGGAAGCTGGGTAAGTTGTGTCATTATCACAGTGAAACGAGTACTGTATCAAACATGAAAAGTACTGAAAGCCTATCATGCCAGGAGAAAGTTATTACTCAAAAGAAAACATATAAATGCCAGATTAAATGTTAGCCAAATGCACACAGGAAACAAAGACCTACTATTTCTGGAGATTTGTTCTGTGTCTGACAAACTAAAATTGAATGTTTGCATAAATGACAACTATTACATTTGGGGGGGAAAAGGGAGAAGCTTGGAAGCCTAAGAACACCATCCCAACTGTGAAACACGAGGGTGGCAGCATCATGTTTTTGGATTTTTTTGCTGCAGGAGGGGCTGGTGCACTTCACAAAATAGATGGCTTCATGAATAAGAAGATTATGTGGCAATACTTAAGCAACATCTCAAGACTTGGGCGGAAATGGGTCTTCCAAATGGAAGAGTGAACTCGGCATAGCACACAACACCATCTGGCTGAAAGCCCTCTGATTTCCGGACTTGCCCATGAATGACCATGAATCCACCAATTACATCTAGATACAGAGCTCTCCATTCTAGACTCTTCTAAAAACAGCTGCAGCCTGGTACACAAAGCCAGCATTTCTCACAGCCATGCTGCCGAAAATGCAGAAACTGCAGCATGTTCGCATTAAACAAAAGTTCAACATACATGGTCACATCTAATAAACATAACATTACTTCTCCTGTAATATATGATATCTAGTGAGGCCAGCAACCATAACAACATTCTTTACAGCTCTCCATAGACCAGTACAACTTAAACAGTGAACAGGAGGGCAACCCGGAGTCTGCAAAGGGTTGATATCGATCATTGATAACTAAGCATGCAGAATTGTCACAGCATCTCAATTTAAGAAAGAACTCATGGCCTCTATATTCATATGGCTGTCGACCTTTGAATCCTTTATAATTAAAATAAGGAACATTCACTGATCCCCTCTCTTTACTGTATCAATGCTCACAATGTTGATCTTCACTTCCTGGTGCCATCTTGAAATGCAGGAAATAACTTGAAATGCCAATCCCTGGCTGAAGCCAGTCACCACTGCAGACATTAATTGGCAGATCGAATAATAATTCCTGTGTGCCTAGACAAGACCAAGGAGTAGAGATCAACATGTACCCAGTAAGGAATAGACTGACAGTGGCAGGGGATTGTTGAGGTGAGTATTTTTAGTTTCAAAACAATTTTAACCCTTTTTAAAAAAAATGCCCCACTGGATAACTCCTTAAAGATAATGGAGTCTAAAGAATTTCGAGTGATTGCCAGCTCTGTGGGTAAAAATACTGGAATAGTTAAATAACTGAGGTAAATATGACTGCATTGGTTTGCAGGAAAATATCTCTAAATGTATAACATACCCAACCTTGAGCCTTATTCTTATGGCTACTTTCTACAGGATAGGAATACATTTTCGTGGCACACTACAACACGGGCATCACTCACGACAAGTGACCCCAAGTGACCCCTTAATGCCAAGACTAGTGATGAGCAATTACGTCGACTATCGTCATCGGGTCGATAGTCGATATCGTCAATTATCATGCCGATTTCCGATAGCGATATTAGAATTTCGCCGTTGATCATTAAAGTCTATGGAGAGGAACAACACCTTCATTCTTACACCCAAACAGGGCTGGAGAAGCTTGAATTAACATCCACAACAGTAAACTGGATACGTGCTACACACTAGGTTAGGCAACACACTTAGGTTATAAAAGTCACAGAAAAAAAGTCACAGACCATTCACTATCCCTGTCTTGTACCATAGCATGACCCTTAAACCTGCATGACCCACAAATTAAAAAGTGCCAGAAGGCCATTGGTATTTTAACCATCATTTTACTGAACTGGACATTGACTATACCTGTCTGGAACGCAGCATGAGCCCCCTAAAACCTGATAACCCAAAGATTTTAAATCGTTCGGAAAAAGGGAGTCTTTCAACACATTTTGTTGGAAATGACAATTGACTATACCTGTTTCTGTACCACAGTATGACCACAGATTTAAAAAGTGCCGAAAAGGGAGTCTTTCATGCAACATTTTTGTTGACTGGAAACCCCCATAGGACTATCCCTGTCCTGCGAACCTCAGTATGACCATCAAACTTGTCTGACCCACAGATTAAAAAGTTCTGGAAAAAGGAGTCTTTCAACCACCATTTTAGTTGAACTGGACATTGACTATACCTGTCCTGGAATGCAGCATGAGCCCCAAACCTGCATAACCACCAGATTAAAAATGTTCTGGAAAAGGAGTCTTTCAAACACTATTTAGTTGAACTGGACATGACTATAACTGTTCTTTTACCACAGTATGACCTTTTAAACCTGTCTGACCCACAGATAAAAAGGCAGGAAAAAAGGAGTCTTTCAACAACCATTTTATTGAACTGGACTTTGATTCCCTGTCGTGGACGCAGCTGAGGTTGCTTTTAAAATGAAGAACGTTGGCGAAGTGTTTGTTTGGATTCACGGGCTCTCCCCAGCGATGACGGGCCCGACGGTCCTGAAACCCAAAGACCGCTGGCTTGCGTGTTGTCCCCGCACTGGAAAGGAAACACTTTCTCTGTACCTCTCCCTCCTTGTCCTACACCATCTTTGCTCGCAAACCCCCTGCATTTCGCCCATTTTCGAAAGAAAAAAAATTTAAAAAGGTATGGAAGGTTTTGACAGTCTCTTTTTTAAAGTGGAAAATCACAGTATTCTTAAATCCCTCTAATTTTTACACCCAACTAGGTTAGAAACTAAAAATGTTTCTAGCGAATACCTGTGAAATGCGGTTGGGGGAAGAACCTTTAAAAAAAAAAAATCAACGTGTTTTTCCCTTTCAGTGCCAGGGATTTACAACTCCCCCAGTGGACTGGGGAATTTGTAGTTTTCAAAAAAATTCATACAAGGCGTTCTGCGCCAAACTGGTTTAAACGAGCGCAATAAAATATTCAAAAGTTACACGAATGAGAAATTGCTTTTTTTGGAATACAAATGAGAAACAGTTGCAGAAAATTTTTCTTCAGAATTGTCGTACACGTGGTTTTTTGAAAAAAAACAGGGCCGCACCAGTCAATACAGTATTTAAATTATACGGATAAAAAAACGGCGATTTTTGCACCATAAAAATAACCCCAAAATTACTCAAAAATTTTGTATCCCTTTAAGTCGGGGTTTTGAAAAAAAAAATGGGGGAACCAAGTGCAATCAGTATTTAAAAGTTATGGGATAAAAAAAGGGGTTTTTGCACCCAAAGAAATTTTCCCGCAATTATAGCAAATTCTGTATCCTATTAAGTAAAAAGTGGGTCTTTGAACAAAAAGCCTTCCCAAACTGAAAAACACCTAATTAAATTTTGGGCGGAAAAAAAAGGTGGGTTTTGCACCCATGAAATAAAAAAGCAATTTTCTAGCAATTTCTTCTCCCAATGTAAGTACAAAGGGGGTCTTTTTAACAAAAATGGTGTCCGGTTCATGCCCCGGTCCCTGCTTGGACCGTCGGCCTGTCCGTGCCCTGCATTTTTCTCTGGGGGCCCCTTTGGGGGTCCAGGCCTGGTTATTTTGTTTTCTTCCTGTCCTGCCGTCTTGTTGCTTCCGGGTCCCCGTCTGTGCATTTCCCAAGGATGGGCGGCGCTTCCCTGCCCATTTATTGTTTCCTGTTCTGTGCACCTTCTCTTCACCCCTGACCTTGGTATAAAAGGGTTTTTGTCTCTACTTGGGGGAGTTTATTGCAGTCTGTTGCTGTGAGTGCCTTCCCATCTTGAGTCCTCCAGCATCTCAGGTCTGCTGTTGGGCCCTTTTAAACCCCCCAGTTTTGGGCCGTGTTTGTCATCTGAGTCCTGGCCAACCGGTGTGTCTGTGTCTCCTGTTTCCTGCCGTGTTCCTGTATGTGCTTCCGATCTGCCGTGTTCCCTGGTCTGTACCTGATGTGTTACCCGTCCAGTTCCTGCCGTATCCTGTGGTGCTATGTGTACGTTTTAACCCTCTGTATCCTGCTGTACATGTTCCTGTGTTCCTGTATTCCACCGCCTGGATTCCTGTCTTGCACCCCGGCTGTCACCGCAGGTAGTCCACGTCAGGGGTTAGTGACCTGGGGTCCCACAGCCAAGTCCATCCCGCTTTGCGGCGGGCTCTGGCGAAGACCAGGGGCCCCTTAGACTCCACTCCCTGGCGTAGTCCTCCAGCTACCACCTCGCCTGCGGTGATCACAGAGGATCCACACCCGATGTCTGCGGTCGGCGCTTCGGCGTACGTCCATTGGCGCCGCACCGTTACAAATGGCCTGCACAAAAGTGAACAAAACCTAATTAAATTGTGTACGGATAATAAAAGGTGGTTTTTGCACCTATAAAATACACCTGCAATGACTAGAAAAGTTCTGTATCCTATTGTAAGTACAAGGTGGGTCATTGAACAAAACTGGGCTGCACAAAAGTGAAAAAAAACCTACTTAAACCGTGTACGGATAATAAAAGGTGGTTTTTGCACCTATGACATACACCTGCAGTTACTAGAAAAGTTCTGTATCCTAATATAAGTACAAGGTGGGTCTTTGAACAAAACTGGGCTGCACAAAATACAAGGTACTATGTCCCCAAAAACTGGTAAAAAAAAAGCCATTTCAATGCAGGTTCAAAGCAGTCTGGGCTGCACAGTATACACTCTCTTTTCAAATGCTTGCCTGCCTGTCTGTCTGTGTTCGCCTGCACCCCTGCGGCTGTACATCGCTAGATGCTTCTTTAAAAATCTCAGCCTAACTAAGAAATGAAATTCTCTAATCTGCCTATGTTCTAATTTTCACAGCTAAAAGCATAGTTGTCTGTGTGAACAAAGAAAACTGTGTCGCTGAGCTGTATTGAAAGAGATCTAACACACGTCCTGTTCTTATGAGACACAGACACACACTGATGCTGAACAGGAAGGGCTGTTCTATGTAAAACGAGGTCATGTGATTTTTCCAGCCAATGACAACCATACCCATCCCAGTAATGACGTCGCACACCCAGCTCACCCTGCTCTATGCTCTAAGCTGATTTGCTGGCCGCCAAAATGACAGGAAGTGCTGAAAATGGCGCGATAGTAATAGATTATGCGCAGACTCTCACCTAAATTATTGCGTGATCGGAAAATTCCGATCAACATAAAAACCGTGCCGATTTCAACTTTGTCGATTATAATCACTCAACACTAGCCAGGACCTATTTTTTCCACATAGAGCTATAACTTTTATATTTTTCGACCTGCATAGACATATGAGTGGTTTTATTTTGCGGGACAAGATGTACTTTCTAATGATATTATTCATATTACCATAGAACATACTGAAAAACTGCAAATAAAATCTAAGTAGGGCAAAATGTGAAAAAAAAAACATACTGGCTCCATGTTTGTGGAAGTTTTGTTTTTATGGCATTCACTCTTCAGTATAAATGATGTCTTATCTGTCTTCTACAGTTTGATAAGCATCTGGCAATATCAAACATCTATGGTTTCTGTTATGTTTTGGAAGCGTAAAAAAATTCCAAACATTTTCTTTTTTTGACATTTGCGCGGTGGCGCCATTTTCTGCAACCAATAAATTTTTTGTATTAACACCTACGGACTTGAATGAGGAGGCACTTTTTGCGGTCTGAAGTGTAATTTTTATTGCTTCCAATTTGGAATACATGCAACTTTTTTGATTAAATTTAATCCAATTTTTATGGGATGTGAAATGACCAAAAAACCCCGGGAATTTTGATATTTGGACTTTGTCCTCTACGGTGTTCAGAGTACAGGATAAATGATGTTATATTTGAATAGATTGGGCTTTTTCGGATGTAGCGATACCAACTTAGTGTAACTGTGTTATTTTTTTTTTTGTAATATGGCAGAAGGGGAGTGTTTTGAACTTTTAATATATATATATTTTTTATACTTTCACTTTGAGTCCTCCTAGGGCGCTTCACCACTAGGAGGCGTGATCGTTTATACAGCCTAGTGCATTCCTGGGGCATTAGTAAAACAGAAAACAATGGCGGCGATAAAAGCCTTCACAAGGCTTCCAGCTGCCATGCTAATTGATTTAGGTCCCTGTGTTTTCGCCATGGGCAGCCCAATCGAAGTGAGGAATGGTGCGTGGCACTGTTTCTCTTTGATTTAGACGCCACGGCAAAAATGGCCGTGGCTTATAAGGGGTTAAACAGCGCGGGATAGCGTTGGCACCATCCCACACTGTTACCACAGAGTGATAACTGCAATTAGCGCTGCGATCCCACTACAAAGCCCCTTGCCGGCATTAAGACGTACTCATACATCCAATGTCAGTAAGGGCTTAAAAAGTAGTGGTCCACCGCCATGAAGATCTTTTTGTTCAGGGGGAGGGGAGTCTAAGCTGAAGTTTTGAACCACGGCCTTATAAGCTTATGAGTAGACAAATGGGGGTTGTTAGCAGATTGGCTGCAGTGGTCATGTGCCCCTACATACCTCACCATTCCAAGCATGTCAGCACTGCAGCCAGTCACTGGCTACAGCAGTGGCATCAACTGGTGGGCCTCAGAATCACCACCACTGGTGGGCTCTAGGCATCCCAGTATGACACTGCATGTGATTATCGATTTTAATGAGAGATATTTAAAGTCATGTTTAATTGTTTTGCTCACTTTAGTTTTGTCAATATTGGTGAAGAAACGCTACAGTCTACTAGAAAAAATTGACTGGCTTTTATGTTTTTGTTGGTTACGTGCATAATCCCTTCACCCCCCACCAAGTAATGCATCATTGGAAGTGAGTGGGATGGGAGATTTGCCGAATGAATCTATATCCTTAAATGCATTCCAAATAGAAAACCTCTTACAATGTGGCAAGCAGGTATATATGAAAACTGATTTGCACAATTGAACGTCTTTTATTATCTACTTGAAATATATTAAAGGGATGCATACAATGTGTGCTATGATAAAGAGGTAAAAGATATTTAAAAAATTTGGATAGAAAATAAAATGCTAATTATTAGAACTATGTAAATGGAAAATATTTCCTAGCCCTTGGAACATAAAAAAGCAAAATAGTAACTTAAACCAGCACCAATTTCCACCATTATTAATAGCTCAGTGACCTTATAGTATGGCAGCAAATGGAAAAATTGGAAAATCCGTTAATACTGTCTATTTATTTCCATCTTCTGAACACTTTGGCTCTGGTTCATTTAATTTAGGATGTTACTGGCTCGTCAGCAGCCTTCTGTCCAATTTTACTTCTTCTCCACACTGCCGATATTCCTTTTATCTTAACTTGTTTTCTGGGTGACATTTTGAGTACCTCTCTTTTTATTGCACTCCCTGCCGGAGCTCCCTGGCAGAAGGACTTTGACATTTAGCATTCAGAAGGGAAATTGCTTACAATTGACCTTTTTTACCCTATGTTACAAGTAAAATCTTATGATTTAATTAGTGTTCTGAACTTCTGAAGTATATATGGGCCATTTTCAGAAAGGCAGACTTATTATAAAAATCACAGATTTTTCTTTGCTGCATTATAGATATCTGAGCGGACCATGTTAAACATCATATATTGCTGCAAACTGTTTCCATGACCCTAATTCATATAACACTGGTGTTTGCTAATACAAGGATTTGGTATTTATTTTAGATGTTTTTCTACTAAAGTAGAAAAATAATGACAAAGTCATTAAATGGAGATATTTCATTTGTTGGTTTAACCATGTTATTAATGAGGAGCATGTATAGTAAAACTTTAGTAGAAGAATTGCCGTATATCTCACTTGTCTCATTATCCTTTACATATCATCTTCTCTTCCATGTACCTAATTTCCAAAAGGTGTCACTTGAAGCTTCTGGGGGCCCAATACAATAGTCATAAGACTCACTATGTGACATTTATACGGATCTTTGAGCCCAATAAAGCATGGGGTGGGTACATATACTATCTCTAAACTACAGTAGGCGGGGCACACCAGTAGGGTTAATTATTGGGGCTTACTAATGAAGTTGATTCTTGGGTCCCATCCTATGGCTACTGTACATGCCTTTTTCTTTCTGGCTCTTTTTCTCTGCCTTACTCCATAAAAAGCAGCACTAGGCCTGCTATGTCCAGGGCCCACCAGGGGATTCCCTGCTACCCTGTGGGCCTGTCTAGGCCTGTTTTGCACCCATTATAAATAAACTCCTGTCATGTGCTCTCCCCAGAAAGGATACAAATGTATTATACATTTTCATTATCTCACTTGATCTAGTAATTTACGATGTTACATCAGGCAACATACATAAAGGGATTATTTGGTTAAGGCAACCCCCTGTGATGCTTGAAAGCAATGTTAGGCAAATATATCAAAGAATATCCTGTATATGATTAGCTACTAGACACCTGACAATGCTTAGTTCAAGTCATTGTAACAACTGATTATGGTGGGATCCAAGATGGAAAACTCTCTAAATTTAGCACACCTCAAGAAGACTTACATTTCAAGCTGGAGTAATCCACACTGAATTACCGCTTATAATATGTCAACATCTTTTCATACCTAAGTTGTAAAAATTGGGATGGCTGAAATGTTGCAGTGATGTTTGGTTTTAGTGGGGTAAAGTGATGTTCTGACACTTAAAAAATGCTTGTTAGTCTGTTGGGGCAGACAAAAAGAAGAGAAGAAAACTTACTTCATAAACTCTCTCGTTTCATTGCTGTGGCCATTCCAGTGATCCCAGCAGATGACTTCTGTAGCAGCCATTCCCAAGCCAGATGTACAAGTGTCCACTGCAGTCTATGGCTGGCAACTTTTGGCAGCTTTTTTTGTTGGAACACCCCTTTAGTGTCGGATCTCAGCAGACGGCTTCCCTGTTCATTCTTCACGTGACTGCTGCAACCAATCGCAGACTGTGACCAAATGAATGACTGCAGAGGTCACATAAAGATTAAATTGGTAAGTCATCTTCCAGGATTAATGGGACGGCTGCAGTGATGGAACTAGAGCATTTACCAGGTACTTTTTTTTGTCTTCTATTTTTTTTTTATCATATCCCGACAAGCTTTTTTCTTAGTGGTGGAAGACCCGGTTAAGATGTGAATATCTGCCAGTAAAGAAAAACCCAACAAGCTTAGCTATCAATCTTGGTGACCATTTTAGTTGCTAATGCAGTTACCAGTAACAACAGAAAATTAAAGGAGTAAAAGGTAAAAGTTATTTGGGTGCAGCATTAAGTAGGATCAAAAGGTTTTGTATCCCAGCAATGTAAATGCAACCAAAAAATAAAACACACATTCAAACTATGATACATTATAGAATTACACAACATCAATTTAATGTCATATTATAATAGCTTCCAATTCCCTGATCAAAACATACTAATATTTACAACAGTGTATAGTCTGTATGTAGAACATACAATTGCATGATACAGTGAGTCCTATTGAATTATCAATTTGGATTTCTGCATTGATCACTAATAAAATGTTATCTGATTGTATTCAGTCACAATTATGAAAAACACAATCTAACTAACCAAAAAGTTATGTTATTCATATGTTTTATTAAGCACAGTATGTAAACATCAACAGTGCAGGGAGGAAACATAAGTAAATCAATTTAAGAGGTTGTCCAGTTTCTAAAATAATTAATAGTAAGGTAATGGTGTCCCATTAAAAAAAGTCTATACTCCCTTTCCACCAATCCTCCTTTCCAGTGCTGCATCTCTTAATTTCTATTTACCTTGGTCCTCTTCCAATGTGAGATGTCACCGCTGCTGACTGGCTGCAGTGATCACCTGGCACTCATTTACATCACTGTTAGGAAGTGAACAGCTCCAAATAATAATGTAAGCAGAGGTACGTGATCGCTTGTGCCAACCAGCGGTGGCAGAGAGGGTTTGGAAAAAGAACAAGCTAAACAGACAACCAGAGAGACCCAGCACTGGAACGGTGAAACAGTGTAAGGTGAGTATAGCCTTATTATTTCAAACTGGGCATGGGTATTTTACTTAAAACAACTCAAAAAAAGCCTTAATTCAATGACCCAATTAAAAATAATATAGGGAAGACAGTAATATCATGAATGTGTTAGTAAGTACACCCAATAATCACAGAACAATGAGAAGATTGCTTAAGCAATATATATATATATGTGTAATATATATATATATATATTATATATATATATTTTATAATATATATTTATATATATATATTTTTGTATATAATATATATATTATAAAGTATATAAAATATATATAAAATTTTATATATAATATACTTTTATATAACGATATAGGTGCAATACCCAATAAAGAAGAAACAGGAAGATTCAATAGTCCCCAAAAACAAATGCTAAGAGAAGTGTGTGTGTGTGTATATATATTCTGGCAAGGCACAAGATACAGTGGTTGATGGCCGATACGTGTCACAGAGGTGCCTGGCTTTGTTGATGTACACCGGTAATCTTTCTCAGTAACTAACAGAGTTCAAAAAGGGTTTGGATGCATTTCTGGAGAGTAATAATATAACAAGTTATAGTGACTAGGATTCTGGAGAGGGGTCATTGATCCAGGGATTTTTCTGATTGCCAGATTGGAGTCGGAAAGGAATTTTTCCCTAAAATGAGGACAATTGGTTTCTACCTCATTGGGGTTTTTTGCCTTCCTCTGGATCAACACCTTAGCACAACAGGCTGAACTGGATGGACGTCTCGTCTTTTTTCGGCCTTACAAACTATGAAACCTTAGGTCTGTAATATTAGCATAGCTGCTTGCAAGCAGCTGATCTGAGATGGTTTTTACTGGAGTAGTCTAAGAGCTGGTTGGGATGACTACGCCCGAGTAGCCAAGCCTGGTTTTACCTGGCCTATATAAAGTGTGTCTGGAGGTTTTTATGTTGTTTCCGGATAATTTGCACAGAGGCGTTGGTGAACCCTGCTGTAACCTTAAAACACTGTATGGTGAGAATAACCTGTTTTCTGTTAAGTTTTTACCTGAAGAAAGGTCATCATTATGTTATGCCTTCATTTTTCACCCTTCTAGAGAAACACAATTTGCGGACTATGCTGAAATAAACCTTTCTTACACAGTGCCTGTGATATTTGTGACATAGCATATGTATATATGTATATAGTCGCACCTGTCCATAATTGAAATTAAAAAAGTCCAATGTCTGAAAAATATGGTAAACGCAGTTTAAGCAAATACAGAAATACAAACACATTGTCCATAAGCTGTATAATAAAATGCCAAATAACCTGGAAGAAGAACAAGGTAAATGGACTGGAGAGACCCAGTGCTGGAACAAAACCAGTAAATACTAACTTAGCAATAATCTCTTCTACAAGATGTTTCCTGTAGCTGCAAATAAGACTTGCACGATATTGAGGAGAAATTCTGGAAGATTTCTCCCTGCAAATGTGTTTCTGTTGCATAATATTTCTGGAATACCTTGTGTGCACAGCCCTGTCAGGCCACAGCATCTCGATAGGGTTAAGGTCTTATGTGACCATAACAGAATGCAAACCTTTTATTACTACAACTATTTTTTAGTTGACTTACTTGGAGGCTTTTGGCAAATGTCTTATTAAATCACCCAACAAGTCTTATAGACTATCATAGACTACTACTCTTATATTCTCTGTTATGTTCACACGGCTTAATTGCGGGACATATTTTGCCCGCAATGACGCCGTTGTATGGGGGTGGGGGTGCCGGAAGCCCGCCGGCCCCATAGACATTCATTATTCCGGCGCGAATACGCCGTGAATAATTGACATGTCACTTCTCTCCCCGCTCGCCGTATTGTGCGAGTGGGGAAAAGAGACATAATCCATAGTTCTCTATGAGAACTGTGGATTACCGTAATGACTGGTACGTATCTTGCCCCGTATTTCGCGCAGTACGGCGCGAAATACGGGGCGAGATATGTCCCAAAATAAGCCGTGTGAACAATAGCCTTAAAATGTTTTGATATGCCTTTGAATTTATTGGTCCTTTTATGATTACAAAGTATCGAGGCCCAAACCATGATGCGACCTCCACCAGGATCCATTTGGGATGAGGTTTTGGTGTTAATGTGCAATGTCCTTTCTTCTCCAAACAAAACGTTGTACATTTGTGCTAAAAAGTTTAAGCATCGAGACGTGGTTCACACTAACCAACCTTTCTTGAGCAGAACAGAGTTGTCAGCCACCAGGATTCGTGTGCCTTTATTTAGTGGACAAAGCACCTTTTGAAATCAACACATTCAATGTCCTGTTTTCTTGGAGAAGTCATTAGGTCAGAGATTCACTTTTTGTCCCTGAACTGTGCAACTGTACAACCGTGTGTTACTTTGTGTTTGCCTATAATTGTGACTTAGATAGCAGACTACAATTTATTGGTAAAGAAGATATCTAAGTAATTCCAAATGGTTCACTTACTTTTCTTGCAACTGCAGCTCCATACAGCTATAAAGCAACCTGTGATCTGCCAATGTTCTTAAAGAGAAGTTGTAGAGAATATGATGTCTTCTATCTACCCTGAGATCTTATTATACTACTTATTCTTCTTTGTAGTATATTGATGATGGGATTATATTGCTATTTATGATATACCCTTATACCACATACCCATGTTGTCTATAAACATACTTGATGGGTTTGTTTGCATTATGGGCATCTGGAGCCATTGAATTGCCAGACATCTGTACTGAGTGGGTGTATCTGCGCAGTAACACTGGTGCTGTATGTTTCTATAACCCGAGCTACGTAACAGCAGGTGTGTTGCAGCTCTTTTGTCTGCACTTTGAGAATAGCAGCTGTGAGGATACATTGCACCAACAGCTGAAACATCTCAGTAGCTACAATGAGCTCTATGGCTTTCAGAAAACATACATTTCAACAGCTCATTCATGACATTATGGACTCTAAATACCAGCATCTGTGTGGGTCATTTTCACTTAGGTGGCACAGTGTGAAAAGTGAGAAAGACATTTTCCACTTGGGAGTTATAACCTGCCACTGGTTTTCTATCCCTACTACTGTTTTATGGAATGTGCCACACTCTTCTGTAACAAAATCACATCTATGGGATTATGCTGGGTTCCCACAGAGTGTTTATGGTGCATTTTCCTTATGCATTTTTTATTACTTTTAAATGAATATATAAACCTCTGCGTCTACTTGCTGAGATTGCTAACTAAACCAGTTGCAATAGGGGGCATACATTTAAAAGTTAAGTTGTTCTAAACTGTACAAATATCCTTTTTCATGTCTTACATAATGTTTCTTACATTTTTCTAGACATGAAAAGCTGATCATGAAGGAGAAGAAGACAGAAGAACATAAGAATTCAGTAAAAAACAACGTGTTCGAAGTGAAGACAACGAGGCAATGAAATACATGTTAAAAATTGAAAAACTAAGGAAGAATACAGCAGATGTGTACTATGGAAGACAAGGGGAAATGGGACATAGCTGACAATGGATTAATGGAACAGAAGTAGATATTGCAAGAACATAAGGTGGACATTTGAAGATTAAGCAAGATTGAAAAGAAATAGAAACATAAAATAGTGAAGCATTTTTTCTTCTCCTGTGTCCTAACCATTTTACAAGTTTACTTTCCCAGAGAAAGGGTATAATAGTAGATTTGTAAAATCACAGTACACTGCAATACATCAGAATTGCAGTATATTGCACAGCTGCAATTCTTAAAGGGAATGTGTCATCAAAAATGACTTATTGTTTAACTCACGTTTTTATGTTAAACACATTTTTTAAGAATTTTATGTTTTTTTTTTAATTTTCCATATCACTTTCAATATTTTTTAATAATTCTTAAGTCCTGCAGTTTTAACTTTGGCCACTAAGCCTAATAATAGTCTGACACGCCCTGTGTTGTAGGGTCAAACTGAAAGGAGACACCAGTGTGAATAGATAACACAGGATCTACCAGTCACAAGAGGAGATAGTCACAGTTCACCCTTTTACCTCCCTGCACAGTGACTTCTTCCCAGGTCACAGAGCATGACTAGAAAACTCTCCTATAGAAATCAATGGGACTGAGTCAGTCTTATGTCTCCTATGTGCATGAAGCTACTGTAAAGCATCTCTCTGTTAAAGCAGTACAAACAAGGCCTAGTGGCCAAAATTAAACTGCAAGACTTAAGAATCATTAAAAAATATTGAAAGTGATATGAAACATGTAAAAAAAATCTAAATTCCTAAAAAATGTTTAACATAAAAATTTGACTTAAACAATGACTCATTTTTGATGACACATTCCCTTAAATTCAAAACACTTTCATTTCTCATTTATGAAAATGAAAATAAATTAATTAATTTACAAACGGACAGTGAACTGATGTTTTTGGTCATCGTGGTTTTCAAAAAAATTTTATTAAAATTGATACAAATTAATCTGTTTATCAAAATGGTGCTGATAAAAGCTACAGCCCAGACCACAAAAATGATCAATCACACATATCTGCGTTAAAAAAAAAGTTTTTTTTCAAGTTTTAAAAGTTGCAAAACATAACAAAAACTATGTATGGTATGGTATTATAATAGTCATACTGACCAATAAAATAAAGGCAAGATGCTATACTTCAAAGTGACAAACCCCCCAAAAATTGTTAAATTGCACCCCCAAAAATGTTTTTAAAGTTTCTCAGTACAATATATGGAAAAATTAAATAGTACTATTAAAATTTTGGTTCATCCTTGGGTGCAATTTCCAGTTACCTGAGGGAGCCTCGTTCATCTGTAAAAACAATTATACACAAGTACAAACAAGATGGGAATGTTCAGCCATCATACTGCTCAGGAAGGAGATGGGTTCTATGTCTCAACCCAAAAACAAAAGCAAAATACCTTGGGAAGATGCTGGCAGAAGCTGGTAAGATTGTGTCATTATCCACAGTGAAATGAATACTGTATCAACATAGGCTGAAAGGCCACTCTGCCAGGAAAAAGCCATTACTCCAAAAGAAACATAAAAGCCAGATTATTGTTTGCAAATGCACATAGGAACAAAGACCTACATTTTTGGAGACATGTCTTGTGGTCTGACGAAACTAAAGAAAATGGAACTGTTTGGCAATAATGACCATCGTTATGTTTGGAGGAAAAAGGAAGAAGGTGGGAAGCCTAAGAACACCATCCCAATTGTGAAACAGGGGAATGGCAGCATCATGTTGTGGGGGTGTTTTGCTGCAGGAGGTACTGGTGCACTTCACAAAATAGATGGCATCATGAGGAAAGAAGATTATGTGCCGTGACCTGTGTGATGACATCACTCACTGCTATCACATAGAACAAACAGCAGGGGGGAGAGATGTTTACATGTCGGTTACTGAGGGAACTGAAATAGCCAGGGAGGTGAATTAATTCACTTGTTCTCCTTAACAAAAAAAAGATGAACAAAGCAATATTTTTTGGAAAATGTCTTTGTTTTGTGTTCCCTACAATTTGAAAGCTATTCTTTGTAGCGAGACAACCCCTTTAAGGATAACCAAGTCAATGTTTTGGAGTGGCCATCACAAAGCCCTGATCTCAATCCTATTGAAAATTTATAGGCAAAACTGAAAAGGCAGGTGTGAGCAAGGCGACCTACAAGCCTGGCTCAGTTACACCAGTTCTGTCAGGAGGAATGGGCCAAAATTCCTACCAACTATTGTGAGAAGCTTTTGTGGAACGATCTATAAAATGATTGACCCAAGTCATACAGTTTAAGGGCAATGCTACCAAACACTAATGAAATGTATATAAACTTTTGACTTTGCAAAAAGTAATAACAATGCCTTAAAATTATCTGTCTCATTATTCTGGCATTTGGCAAATATAAATTATTTTGGTTCCTAATTAACCTAAAATGGGGAAGGTTTATTCTGATTTCATGTCAGATAGTGAGTGTCTTTTTATATAGTGTATGTAAACTTCTGGTTTCAACTGTATATATACATATATACATATACCTGGAAATACCTGTGCAGAGGATAGATGGCACAGAAGTGTACACAAGGTCAACTTTTAATTAAAGAGATCCATAATTCCACTCACAGCAAAGTGCCTCAGAGGATGATCATTGTAAACATTATACTGTAGCTGTAAAGCTGTTTAGCAGCACTCATGTGAACATGTGTATAATAGGTTTTTATCTACTTTATGAGAATGCTTTAGATAATATATTTTGCAAATTATAAAACTGAATTTTTTAAACAGTTCTTAATATAAGTATATTGCACTCCTAAAGAATGCCAAGGGGCCATCAAACAAGGTAATCTTCAAGGCACTATATCCAATGTAGGAGTTAAACAGCAGCTTGTAATCCAGTATAGCATAGCAGATTTACAGTTTAAAATGACACAGACGTCTGGCTCAAAAAGCGTCATGAAACTTGCATACAAGCCACATATTAGATCCATGAAGTGTTTTAAACACTTTTGTCTATTTTTCAGAAATCCCTAGAAAAGAAGGCTCCTCCACACTTTGGTTGCTGATTGACAACTTTCTGCCTTCTCTCTTCCCTGGATAAGAAGCACACATGCATATGGCTCAGCCACATGATGTAAGAGAAAATGTGATTTCAAAGACCAGACAACATTTGTCCATTGTTCAATGCTCCAATTGCACTACTCAGGTATTGAGCAAAGTGTGTGTTATGAATAGCAGGAATCTCCTTGCCATTCTGTCTTGTCCTTCCTATTAGATCATATGTGAAGCAGTGACATAGCAAAAGACTTTCAGTACAGATGAGCTGACTCTGCTGCGCAGCTCTGGCTCGTTAAAATGGAGTTGCTAATCGCTAGTCTCTTCATTAAGTTTCCTGGTTTTGGAAGCATGGAGCAAATTATATTGTCTGTCCTGTGTGATTGTGTCTAATTATCTGTTCTGTATTCTGCCTGTAGTTATCTAGAATCTTGATTATGTTAATACCTTGTTCCGTCTAGTCTTGCCACATGAAGTTAGTCCTAGTCAGTTTGTTTGCTCCTGGAGCTCTTGAATTTCTAGATTTCCAAGAGTCATTGTTTGTGTTTGACCATAAGCTACTACTGACTCATATTTAGGGATTTCTACAGGGACATGGAGGGTCAGTGGTGTTAGGGTCAGTATTAAAGAAAGATCTAGGGAAAGATTCAGGAACAGTTAAGGTCAGTTTTTGCTCTGTATCTAAATTGTGTCATTTTAGGGTGTCATCCTTATCCATTTGTCTATTATCCTCTACCTTGTCACAATTCAAGCTCCGTCATCCATTAGTAAATTCCTCTTTATTATTGTGTTGGAAACAGGCTTCAGATTGTTGTTTCCTGCAACTACTTGGTTGGCTACAATTCAGCTCTACTGAAGTCCTGGCGGTATCTGAGTAGTGGGAGCAATTATTGGGACCCAGTAATGGGGACTACTGGAGGTGAAGTTACGTTCTGTCATCTTGTGCCAACCAGCTTCATTGCAGGTTCTGAAACCTTTCTATCACAGCCAGCATTAACTTTTCCAGCAATGTGTGCTATAGTAGCTATTCTGTAGGACTGGGCTACATGAGCCAGGGTTCATTATCCATGTTCACAAGTATTTTGTTATGAAAAAAATCACAATATTTTAATGGAATGTATTAAATTCTGTGGGACTCGAGCTATTGTTAAAGCCTGCATAAGTCTCCATTAGCTATATCATAGAGCTTAAATCAAAAGTTGCAAGATCTTTTTTTACATGAACAGTACTTTTTTGCAATCATTCAGGTCAAAGGGTAACTGATCCATGTGATGAAAATTCTATTCCGTTGGCTTTAGTAGTTTTTGACAGCAATGATAGCTTAGTCTGCAGTGTCATTCTGCCAGTAAATGCCCTGGAACCCCAATGGGAACCTGATGGACCCCATTATAAGTCAATGGAATTTGTCAGGATTCATTTGGATATGTTTGCAAATGGATCCATAATACGTGCTATTAATAATGAAATCCATAGCAGTAGTAGGAACCGAGTTTAGTCATCAGTTTCTCAATCCCTTTAGATCATCTGCAGAGCTGAAAACATATATCAGAAAAACTCAAGTGTGACCTTAGTCTGTCAAATGCGCAAAAACTAAAGACTGCAATACAATGTGGGATGTTCACATTTCTAACTATACACATCATTGGGTTTTATTTTAAAGAAAATAAATAAATAAAAAGGTTCAGATGATCATTTTTTGCCACTGAGGACACCATTAAGAAAATGGCTAAAGACTCAATTTATTGCAATAATCATTGCAACGATGAAAAACCCTCCTTTTGGCTGGTAATTGATTTATGCTTCATTTAAATGTATAGAGTGGTTCCAATATCATTTCTTACTCTCGTTAATGACACTGGCAGGCCTGAAAGAGAAAGATGAAAATTCTCCATACAAGTTATTGCATTTAAATGGATTTAATATTTAATATTTTAAAAAATCATTTGATGTAAATAGCTGCCATGAATCAGAAAATCTGCTGAAATTAGAAAAAAAAGATTTTTTTATTGTCAAGCTCTTAATTTATTAAAAGTTTTAGCTTTGAATAAGAATATACAAGCAGTTAACTATTTAACCATCAAAATTGTTGTATGTGGAACAGCAACCACTTGAAGTGTGTATATGTGTGTGTGTGTGGATATATATATAGATATTAGGGTGACAGTCACAAAATTTTTGTGCACATTTTTAAGTCTCACCCCTGGGAATTATGTCCTTTGGTGTTACTGTAACATACACAAAATTTCATAGCATTGCAACATTGTTTACTGGTGGCGCAATCATCACAATGCTAACAATTATTCATAATGAATGTCTTGCAGCAAAACAAATGAACAATTTTAACCCCTTAAACCGAACGCCTGAAAAGTACATAATGACCAGCACAATTTTTTTTTTTTTTCCTCTTTGCGTTTCAACAGTTGTAACTTTTTTATTTTTTCAATGATGCAGTTTTGTGTGGCCTTGTTTTATTCGGGATAAGTTGTACTTTTTAGGGGAATAGTTTAAGTTCACTTATAAATTATTGTAAAACCCACAAATAACATCAGCTGAAATACAAGACTCTGAAAACTAGCTGTGTGGCTGTTTCAAGATTCACAATAAGGAGGCACTTGAAGAAAAATGGTCTGCATGCTTGAGTGGCCAGAAGAAAGCCATTACTGCGCAAATGCCACAAAGTATCTCAGCCAAAATACACCAAACAGCACAAAGACAAGCCTCACAACTTCTGGAACGAGGTAACTTGTAGTGATGAGGCCAAAATCGAACTTTTTGGCCATAACCATAAACGTTATGTAAGGGACCGGTCAGGGACACACGAGAAGACACAGACAGAGTGAGGCCCTGACGCTTGTCCCAACCACTGTCCCTGCCTTTTGGGGGGTACCCGACTCCTTAAAAGGTTGGTCCCCAACCAGAAGACTGAACACTATACTGAATACGTGGAAACACAAGACACAGACAAACAAATACAAAACACAATAAGGGAACGTCAGGCAAGCAAGGTTGGCAGCAAGCGGGCAGCGCAGTACCAAATCGGGAGCCTGAAGGGAAAAACGTAAGACGAGCCAAGTCGGTAACTGTCGGGCAATGCAGTACAAAATCAGGAGGAGAAGAATAGTCCAAAGCCAAGCAAAGTCAGGTAACGAGAAAATCCAATAAAAGAAAAGCAAGCAAAAGATATAGGAAAGACCCAATATAACAGGCATAGAGGACAGGTAAGGGAATCCTTAAATAGGGAACCGGTGAACACAGAGCAGAGGTGATTGGTGGAAAGAACACAAGACCGGAGAGGGAAACAAAACTGTCAATCAAAGAGGAACACAGTTTAACTAAAAGGGTGCTGGAGGAATCTTGGCCACGGGCATTGGCCAGAAATCAATTAACACACAGGGAAGGAAGGACTCAGTTCACCCTGGTAACTAAGAATACAAAGTATTGTGTTAAAAACCATGGTTTTCATCGCAAGGGCCGTGGCCGGCAACCAGAATTCGAAGCTGGGGGTCTTTCGGGCATGATCATGACAGTACCCCCCCTTTAGAAGGTGCCACCGGACCCTCCACAGACCCTCCAGGTTTACCAGGGTGGACTTGGTGAAGTTTTCCTTTTAGCAGCTTGGGGGTATATTTTACTGATGGGACTTGAAGACGGAGCCTTTCTGGTCTGAGTCGACGTTTTTTATTGATTTGTTTTAGTTGGGCGGCGTTTTTTAGAGTCTTATGACTCCTAGCCCAGACTATGCACAGTCGTTTAATGGCGGATTCAATTTTAGTTTCACAACCTGTAATGGCGGAATATGTGAGGTGTAAACCATCGTCACAGCAAAAGTGGAGCTGCTCAGAAGGAGCAGAATTTGGTATGTCTGTAGTCGAGGACACAAGATCTGAATTCACGGTGGCGACAACTACTCCCGGAGGAAGAATATTTTCAGGTTCCTCAATATACCGGTACATAGATTCTCATTCCAGGGCAGAATAGTTGAGCTCTGCCCCCGGAGAGAGGTCTTATAGTGCAAACATCAGGCTGGTGCAGAGGCAGTTTATCCACCACGTCTCCATCAAAGCCACCATTGAAAACGGAATTACATTCTGAAATATCGTGAGTATCAATTACAGCACACACCAAGGAGTGCGCTGTCTTCGAATGAGAACCACACGAGTCCCCCCATTTGATCAACTCGGTGGTCCTCCAGTCGAATACAGGATTATGGAGGCGGAGCCAGGGCAACCCAAGAATAATATCCGCAGTGAGTTTCTCCATGACAAAAAAGGAAAGCTTTTCGGTATGCAAACTCCCAACATCTAAAGTGATCTCTGCAGTACGAAATTTTATTCTTCCTCCGGTTAGGGAGGTAGAATCGACACTTGAAACTGAAAAGGGAGAACACAATGGAACTAGTTCCAACCCCAAGGCTTGAGCAACAGCCATGCTCATAGAACTAGCTGCAGCACCTGAGTCAATCATGGCTCGACAAGCAAACCTCTTGGAATTAGAAACTAAGGTTACAGGCAAAACAAACTTGTTATTAGAGTTAGGAGGTACCTATACATCCGAGTTACCTTCCTGGAAATTGTTCAGGCCTTTGGTGTTTCCTTGGGGTGACTTGGGCCTAGTCGGGCAGTTTCTCAGAAAATGGTCTGGTTTCCCACAATAAAGGCATAAGACGTTTTCCAACCGGTGTCTCCTCCTGGTGGCAGCAGATATGCAACCCAACACCATGTGTTCTTCTCCAGAAGACTGAGAGGGAGATGGAAGAGAGGAACTCTCCAAGAAGTTAGAAGGAGGTTTTACAGGAAAGCCTGACTTGAGCTGAAGAACCAAACCCCCTTGCTTTTCCCTGCGTCTCTCCCTTAGTCTTCTGTCAATAGTTACGGCTAAAGTCATGAAGTCATTTATGGTTTCAGGGGTTGTGTGGCTGACCATAGCATCTTTTACAGCATCAGACAGCCCTTGCCTGAAGAGTGTTTTTAGAGGTTGGTCAGACCACCCGGTAAACGTACACCATTGGCAGAACTCGGAACAGTAGTCTTCGGCCGAGCGACGGCCTTGCTGAATAGATAACAGCTGAGATTCTGCCCATGTCGCACGGTTGGGATTATCATAAACATGGCCTAGAGCTAAAAAAAAAAATCTGTCCACTGATCTCCACTCAGTGGCTTCAGGGGGTATAGCTAATGCCCAATCCTGAGGTGGGCCCTGGAGGAGAGACACAACAATTGCTATTTTTTCAGTCTCATTGGAAAAATAATCGAAGCAAAAAAATAGATGACAGGATTCTCGAAAGGTTTGGAATCTGTCAGGATTACCATCAAAGCGATCCGGTAGCAGCATCTTAGATTTCTGACGGGTGCTTGGATCCACAAAAGCAGGGGCAGGTAGGGACACAGATGGGATGGCAGGTCCGGGTACCGGGGTCGTTATGGCGTTCAAACGCTGCAAAATTTGATTCATAAGCCCCACCATGCCCTGAAATTGGGTCATCAACTCGTCCAGGCGGTCAGTGACCGACAAGTTGTTGCTCATGTTTAACCGCCGGGGGAGTTGACGGGAATATGGGCCTGTTATAATGTAAGGGACCGGTCAGGGACACACGAGAAGACACAGACAGAGTGAGGCCCTTATGCTGGTCCCAACCACTGTCCTTGCCTTTTGACGGTACCCGACTCCTTAAAAGGTCGGCCCCAAACAGAAGACTGAACACTATACTGAATACGTGGAAACACAAGACACAGACAAACAAATACAAAACACAAGAAGGGAACGTCAGGCAAGCAAGGTTGGCAGCAAGCGGGCAGCGCAGTACCAAATCGGGAGACTGAAGAGAAAAACGTAAGACAAGCCAAGTCGGTAACTGTCAGGCAATGCAGTACAAAATCAGGAGGAGAAGAATAGTCCAAAGCCAAGCAAAGTCAGGTAACCAGAAAATCCAATAAAAGAAAAACAAGCAAAAGATATAGGAAAGACCCAATATAACAGGCACAGGGGACAGGTAAGGGAATCCTTAAATAGGGAACCGGTGAACACAGAGCAGAGGTGATTGGTGGAAAGAACAAAAACCCGGATAGGGAAACAAAACTGTCAATCAAAGAGGAACACAGTTTAACTAAAAGGGTGCTGGAGGATTCCTGGCCACGGGCGTTGGCCAGTAATCAATTAACACACAGGGAAGGAAGGACTCAGTTCACACTGGTAACTAAGAATACAAAGTATTATGTTAAAAAACATGGTTTTCGTCGCAACGGCCGTGGCCGGCGACCAGAACTCGAAGCTGGGGGTCTGTCAGGCATAATCATGACACGTTACATTTGGAGAGGTGTCAAAAAGGCCTATGATGAAAGGCATTCGTATTGTAAAGCACGGAGGTGGATCGCTGATGTTTTGGGGATGTGTGAGCTACAAAGGCACAGGGAACTTGGTCAGAGTTGAAGGAAAGATAAATGCAGCACGTTATCAGCAAATACTGGAGGCAAATTTGAATCATCAGCCCGGAAGCTGTGCATGGGACGTACTTGGACGTTCCAACATGGCAACGATCCAAAACATAAGGCCAATTCGACCTGTCATTGGCTACAGCAGAACAAAGTGAAGGTTCTGGAGTGGCCATCTCAGTCTCCTGACCTTAGTATCAATGAGCCACTCTGGGAGATCTCAAGAGCGCAGTTCATGCAAGACAGCCCAGGAATTTACAGGAACTGGAGTTTTTTTTGCCAAGAAGAATTGGCAGCTTTACCATCTGAGAAAATAAAGAGCCTCATCCACAACTACCACAAAAGACTTTAAGCTGTCATTGATGTTAGAGGGGGCAATACATGGTATTAAGAACTGGGGTATGTAAACTTTTGGTCAGGGTCATTTGGAGGTTTTTGGTTGTCATTAGTGATGAGCGATTACGTTGACTATCGTCATTGGGTCGATAGTCGATATCGGCAATTATCAATAAGATATCCGATAGTCGATAATAGATTATCACCGATGACCATTAAAGTCTATGGGAGAGGAACAACACCTTCATTCTTACACCCAAACAGGGCTGGAGAAGCTGGAATTAACATCCACAACAGTCAAATGGATACGGGCTACATCTTAGGCAAAAACACTTAGGTTATAAAAGCCACAGAAAAAAAACTCACGGGACCATTCACTACCCCCTGTCTTGCACCAAAACATGACCCTTAACCTGCATGACCCACAAATTAAAAGTGCCAGAAGGCAGTATGATTTGAACCATCAGTTTACTTGAACTGGACATTGAATATCCCTCTCCTGGAACGCAGCATGAGCCCCAAACCTGCATGACACCAGATTAAAAAGTGCCGGAAAAAGGAGTCTTTCAACCACCATTTTAGTTTCACTGGACATAGACTATACCTGTCCTGTACCGCAGAATGACCATTAAACCTGTCTGACCCACAGATTAAAAAGTGCTGGGAAAAGGAGTCTTTCAACCACCATTTTAGTTGAACTGGACATTGACTATACCTGTTCTGTACCACAGTATGACCATTAAACCTGTCTGACCCACATATTAAAAATTGCAAGAAAAAGGAGTCTTTGAACCACCATTTTAGTTGAACTGACATTGACTATACCTGTACTGGACCGCAGTATGACCATTAAACCTGTCTGACCCACAGATTAAAAAGTGCCGGGAAAAGGAGTCTTTGAACCACCATTTTAGTTGAACTGGACATTAACTATATCTGTCCTGTACCGCAGTATGACCATTAAACCTGTCTGACCCACAGATTAAAAAGTGCTGGGAAAAGGAGTCTTTCAACCACCATTTTAGTTGAACTGGACATTGACTATACCTGTTCTGTACCATAGTATGACCATTAAACCTGTCTGACCCACAGATTAAAAAGTGCTGGGAAAAGGAGTCTTTGAACCACCATTTTAGTTCAACTGGACAGTGACTATACCTGTCCTGGACCACAGAAATGACCATTAAACCGGGTCTAAACCCCAAATTAAAAAGTGCCGGGAAAAGGAGTCTTTGAACCACCATTTTATTGAACTGGACATAAAACTATATCTGTCCTGTACCGCAGTATGACCATTAAACCTGTCTGACCCACAGATTAAAAAGTGCTGGGAAAAGGAGTTTTTCAACCCCCATTTTAGTTAAAACTGGACATTGACTATACCTGTCTGTACCACAGTATGACCTTTTAAACCTGCATGACCCACAGATTAAAAGTATCGGAAAAAGGAGTCTTTCAACCAACATTTTAGTTTCACAGAACATAGACTATCCCTGTCCTGGGCCACAGCATGAGCCCCAAAACCTGCAGGGACCCCCAGATTAAAAAGTGCCGGAAAAAGGAGTCTTTAAAAACCACCATTTTAGTTGAACTGGACATTGACTATATCTGTCCTGTACCGCAGAATGACCATTAAACCTGTCTGACCCACAG
>JAODAL010038897.1:0-5000 GCA_025379985.1 Phyllomedusa bahiana | reverse complement strand
ATCTAAAAGATCACGGGAAACAAGTCCCCATATTTTGGAAAAAAAAAAAGGAAAAAAAAATTGGTGAAAAATTTAAAAGCAAAAGTAAAAAAAAAACAGGGAAAACAAAAAATAAAAAACCCACTTACTTTTCTCCTTTAAAAACCCAACCAATCGCCCCAAAAAAAACCTTAAAAAAAAAATAAAGTACCATTTTGGTACCCCGGAAAAACGTGCGCTTTGCCCCTACCCTAAATTTCCCCTGTAAATGTTAATTAACCCACATGGTGAAAAAAAAAATCAAAAGTTTTGGGCGATTTTTGTTTTTTCCCGCAGCAATAAAATGGAAAAAAAAAAGCAATTGGAAAAAACTCATATAAAACCAAGTGGTACCAAATTAAACTTCAATTGCAAAAAAAAGGGCCCTTACACTTCGTTTGGGGAAAAGAAGAAGGATACAAAATTTGCTTTAACAATAAAAAACTTTTTTTTTTTTAAAATTTTTTCAGCATAAACAACTATATAAATTGAATATTGCTGTAATCTTATCAACCCACAGAGTCAAACTAACTTGTCATGGATACTGCACGGTGAGCCTTGTTAGAAAAATAAAAAAAAAAAACCACAAATTGCAGTTTTTTTTTTTCACCATGCCTTCCTAAAAAAATGGATTTAAAAGTGATCAAAAACTCAGATAAACACCAAAATTATATCAATAAAACGCCATAAACCCCGAAAAAAAAAAAAACCACCCCAGCTCCATAACAGAAAAATAAAAAGTTATGGTTTCTCAGACTATGGTATCCAAAAACGTTTTTTTCCTTTCTGAAAAAAAGTTTTCATTGTGTAAAAGCAGAAAAACAAAAACACATAAAAATTTATCAAATTGAGAAAGCTTAATCGTATAAAACTGCTGAGCAAGCTAGCATTCATTTATACGAGGGTGACGCTGAAAAAAAAATTTTTAAAAAAAATACTACCGGGGATTGCTTATTTTGTTCAAAATGCCCCCAAAAAAACCTTTAAAAAAAAGTGATAAAAAGGTCAATGCACCCCACAATGGTACCAATAAAAAAGTCAACTCACTCCTTAAAAAACATGCCCATAATCAGCTCCGTATACAGAAAAATAAAAAAGCTATGGCTTGCAGACTACGACGACATAAAAACACAATTTTTTTCATAAATGCATTTCTGCTATTTAAAAGTAATAAAACATAAAAACTATATAAAATTTATTTTCATGTAATTTTCCCTGGTCACATCTACTGTGTTCCTGTGAATTATGTATAAAAATTTAAAATCTGCAAAAAAAAAGTGAAAAAAAATCTTGAAATTCCACCTCCATTTTGCTTTAATTTCTTTGAAATACCTAATGGGTTAACAAATCTCCCAAACACGGTTTTAAATATTTTAAAGGATGTAGTTTCTTAGATGGAGTTAATAATGGGGGGGTATCTAAAACAAACAGGCCCCCTCAAAGCCACTTTCAGAACGGGAACGGGTCTCAAAAAATAATCTATGTTGAAAAATGTTCTTAAAAATTGTGAAAAATTTTTACTACAAAATTTCAAACCCACCTAATGTCGAAAAAAGAAAAAAAACATTTAAAAAAAAATTTCCCTTACCTACATAGACATATGGAAATTCCTAAAAACTATTTTGAGTGGAATAACTAATTTTGTCAAAAAAAACCAACCAAAAAGTTTAAAATTTGAACATGGCAAATTTTTCTAAATGTTTACAAAAATTTTTATTTTTTCCACAAAAAAAAAAGGTTTTAAAAGGGCCCAAAAATTTTTCATACTCTCATAAAGCACAATGTAACACATGTGGCCCTGTCAGGAAGGGGAAGGGAAAGGGGGTTTAAAAAAAATTTGCCCCAACATGTATAGGCGACAGTAGGGAAAACAGTACTTTAAAAATGAAAATTTAATTTTATACATTTTTCAAAATTTAACGGGGAAAAAATCCCCCAAACTTTTATTTTGGGGAGTTTAACATGTGAAATTGTGAAAAAGGTAAAATAATGATGCAAATAAGGAAAATTTTTTACACCCCCCATATTAACATTTTGCATTTGACAATAAAAGGGTAGTGTTTTAAAAAACCACCTCTATCATTAGTCACTTTTGGAAAGTAAATTAATTCCCTTTAAAGTAGAAATAGTTGTAAAAAAGGGTTTTTAAAAAAGGGGAAGTATCCCTTTTTTTTTTTCTTCCTCTGAAAATAAAAACTTATACTCCCCTATCCTCTAAACTGAAAGACCCAGCACTTAGCGTTCTGACTTTTCCCCCCCTTTCTTTTGATTTTCTTCTTTTTTCGTGATCCCCCCCAGCAGCACATTAGAGGCTGTAGTGGGTCACGGGGGAAAATTGGGCTAAACTTTATTTTTTTAGAGTTTTTTACTTACAAATGGTGGGGTAAACCGATGACATGGGGACGCCACACCCATTAGCAGCTACACCCAGTGATGTTGGATGAAAAACCAAAAAAACTACAGAATTTTCAATGGGCCCCGGCCACACGGGGGATCCGGGGTGAAAAGGGTTTGGGGTCAGTTTAACTTTTTTATTTTATATGTGCAGCAGTAAACTATAAAATAAATTAACTAGACAACCACTCTAAACCAAAATGGAAAAAAAAAAAAAAAAAGCTTTATAAAATACATTTATCCTATTCACTACCCTCTTTTATTTAAGAAAATACACCATTAAGACATTTACCATTAACAAAATGAAATTATTTTACTAACTATATATTGAATATTTCTTTGTGCAAATGTTTTTACTTTTTCCCCCCAAAAAGGACCCACCCAAATTTTGACCTCTCTGACAGCCCCATTTTTAAAAATCTGACATGTTTTCACTTTATGTGAGAAAAATTTTTTGAAAATTTTTTTTAAATCCCATGTGATTCAAGGCTTTTTTCTGGGTGCACATTTTTTTTAAAAATTGAAAAAATTTTGGTAAAAAAAATCCTTTTTTAAAATTTGTGAAAAAAAAAAAAAAAATTGTAAAAAATTTTTGGAAAAAAATATGCCTTTTTCAAATTTTTAAACATTTTTGGGTGAAAGACAGATATTTTTTTCCCCATTCAAAATATTTTTAATTAAATTACATCAACCACATGCCCCAAACTGTGGGTTTGGGGAAATCTTTTTTTAAGGTCTTTTTTTTTTTTTATGAATTGGGGGGGGTAAAAAATTAAATAGAAATTTTTCCCAAAATTTTCAAAAAAATTTTCAACATAAAATTATTGTACAGCCCAAATAAAGTTCTGTCGGGGCCCTTTTGAGGGGCTTTTATGGTTTAGCCCCCCCCATAAAGGGATCTATTTTAAAAAATTAGACGTTTTTTAAAAAAAGTTTGCCCTTCCCCCTTTTGGGTTTTCACAGAAATTAAAGAAATGGGGAGGTGAAATTTAAAATTTTATCTTTTTTTTTTTTTTTTTTCAGATTTTCATTTTTTATCCGGGAAAACACGGTAAAATTTTAAAAAGGGGAAATGCAACTTTTTTTTTGGGTTTCCCAAGTTTTTAGATGCCTTTTTTTAGTTAATTATATCCCATAGGGGCCCTATGCACTTTTGGCTAAAACCACAAGAATGGGGAGCGGGGAGGAGCATTTTTCCAGTTTGGGGGCCCCTCATTTTCAATAAAATTTTTTATTTAGGCGCCATTCCGGTTTGCGGACCCCCCCAAAGGTGTAAAAAAAAAAAACAAAAACCCTTAAAAGAAACCCATTTTTGGGAAAACTACACCCTTTTGGGGAAAATATATCCGGGGGTGCAATGAGTATATCGACCCCACAGGTGTTTCACAATTTTTTTTTTGCATTAGGCTGTGAAAATGTAAAAAAATATATTTTTTTACAACAATCTGCAATTTTAGCTGAAAAGGTTTAATTTTTTTCACAAGGAAATCCCGAGAAAAAACCCTAAATTTTGTTAACAATTTCTTCCAAATTCTGAGACCCTTTTTGGGGGGTTGAAAAAGTGTTTTGGGGTGCATGGCAGGGCGTAAAAGGGAGGGAGCGCTATTTGGCTTTTGGCCCCGCGATTTTGGTGGAGCCTGTCACTTTTTAAAAAACCCCCAAGTACCAAAAACGGGTGAAACCTTCCAGAAGTCGCCCCATTTTAGATTCAACATCCTCTAGGATCTCTCAAGGGTTGGTATAGCGCATTTTGGGAGCACAGGTGTCCAATTTTTTTTTTTAGCATTGGGCCAAAAAAGGGGGGAAAAAAAAGCGTTCCACCATTTTTTTTTGGGTTTTAAATTTTACATGTTCACCGTGCAGTATAAGTGAAGGGTAACTTTTCTTGGGGCTTAAAAATTTAAAAAAATTAAATTTTATAGTTTTTTTTATGTTTTATTACTTTTACCCCAATTGAAAGGTTCATAAAAAAAATTTTTTTTTTATGTCGTCATAGCTGTATAATCATAACTTTTTATTTTTCTGTATACGGACTGATTATGGGCTTGTTTTTTGCGGTTTATTATGTTTTTTTTTTTTACTTTATGGGGTGCATATGATGCTTTATCATTGCTTATTAAGGTTTATTTAAAGTGCTTTTAGCAAAAATCGCAACCTGGGAGGTTTTTTTTTTTTTTTGCGGTCACTGTGCGTTAAATGACATGCTTTTCTTTTCCACGGGGTTTATAAAGTTTTCACGATACCCAAACTATTTTTTTTTTATTTTACTGCTTTTACCAAAAAAAAAAACACTTTTATTCAAAAAGAAAACACGTTTTTTTTATCGTCATAGTCTGAGAGCAATAACTTTTTTTTTTTTTTCTGTGTAAGGTGTGTAGGGGCCTTTTTTTTTATGGGATATTTTATGTTTTTATTTGGGATAATTTTTGGGGGGTAAGCTTTTGATCGGTTTTAAAACCGTTTTTTGGAAGGGATGGTGGAAGAAAAACTGCAATCCTAGTATTTTTTTTTTTATTTTTATTTTTTAACAGCGCTCACCGTGCATATATAATTTGTTTTAAAAGATTATGGTGATACTCAATTTAAAG
>JAODAL010038896.1:12500-38648 GCA_025379985.1 Phyllomedusa bahiana | reverse complement strand
TCAAAATTCATGAGGGTCTACAGCTACCCGATATCCGTCTGTATAACTTGGTTTCCTTAGCGAGACATGTAAAAAGATTGGATAAATGGGAGCAAGTGGGATCAATTGGCTAGCCCATGGAACTTAAAAGCTTTATTACATACTGCATTTAAGGATCTACCTATTAATATAAAGCGTAGCGTCATACTGAGATACTATTGCCACGTGGAAAATTATCAGAAAACTGTACATATTTCACTTGCATTTATCGAAATATGCCCCTCTCTGGGAGTTACCCTCATTTCCATCAGGAAGAGAAAACACGTTTTTTCGAGAATGGAAAAGTAATATTTCCACGATAGTGGATCTATTTCACGCGATGGAAAATAGGACCTGACATGAAATCAGAGAGGTATGTGCCGAGTTCAGGGCAGGTATTCCAATTTTGGCAGTGCATGGCATTTTGTAAAAAACACATTAGAAACCTGGAAGTGGCAGAAACCCCAGGTAAATTTGATGTTCTAAAGGGGTAAACAGACCAGTTAGATTCTCTATCATTTACAAACAACTCTGTAATCAAAAGTTTTTTCTCAGCTAGGTAAGCATGTTTTGGATCCTGGGAAAGGGAGGTGGGAGATCCTGAGGTCAAACAAACGATAAGAATAGGGTACAGCAAAGTCAGAACTGTTATGACAAATGAATATTTGCGTTAGATGCTTTTTAGATTAGAACATAAAGCTATGTATGCTTTTGACCTCCTATATAAAAATGCACCGGCTCATTATCTGAGGGAATGTTCCAAGTGTAAACTGCAAAGGGCAGATTTACTACATGGTATATAGAATTGCCCAAAACTGAAGAAATATTGGGAAGACATATTGCAGAGTAGAGAGAGTGTGGAATATTTAGGTGCCTGGGGACCCTATATGTGCAATCTTTCACTATATCCTGGTAGCAGAGGTTGGTGAAGGAAAAGCACAAGAATTAGTTCACACCCAAGGAGTACATATTTCACTAATGGTTGTGAAAAAAGGCATCCTGTGTCACTGGTTGAAAGAAAGTATACCCAGTCTGGCGGAGGTTGATGAAAAAATTAGGGGACTAATAATGATAGAATAGATGCAGAAAATAACAATAGTAAGTTGACAGAAAATGGAAAAAGTTTATTAGAAACCTTTACAGATGAGGACATCAGTAAATTAATGGAACATTTTAGAACAACCTCTTACTATCTATTGGAGAAATTGTCTGGTTCTCTGGGCAGATTGAGAGCAGGAGATGAACACTACTTATGCAGCTCAATGCAGATGGGATGGATCAGTTTACACTCTCTGAAGAATAACAGGGGGAACCATCTATAAGACAGAGTATATAGAGTATTAGTAGCCTGAAGAAAGCTATTTTCCATGGTTATATGTTCTACATTAAGGGTGAAAGTCCAGAGGGTGCAGTATGATGGGTTGGGTGAAATGACAGGCAAAGAGTGGAAAAAATCAATTCCCTTTCTTTATTTTTTTAGACTGGACTGTCAAGTTTTTAATGGTTCTTTATTTTGAAAAACGTGAGGGGAAGTGTAAAACCATTATATTTTGGATCATAGGTAATGTTTGTGCTATGTCAAGAGAAACATGGTTAGTGTCGGTCTTAGGCCATGTTCACACGGCTTAAAATGGGCCATATTTCGGTCCTTAATTACGCGCCGAAGTGCGCAAATTACGGGCTGAAAACGGCCCAGTGATTATGGTAATCCACAGTTCTCATAGAGAACTATGGATTACGTCTCCCCTCACCGCTCGGCGAATCCGCCGGGCGGGGAGATAAGTGTCATGTGAATTACCAGCGGCGTATACGCGCCGCTGGTAATGATTGTCTATGGGCCGGCGAAGTGCCGGCCCCCCCGCTCCCTCCCCCGCCCCGCCCCTGGCCACACGGCGTAATTGCGGGACGTAATTACGTACCGCAGTTAAGCCATGTGAACATAGCCTTAGGGTGACAAAAACCACCACTTGCCGACACGAAGCCAAAGCAATTGCAGTGAAGAGGCATCTGCAGGTGCCTCCATTTCTAAGACTGGAATTAAATGTAAGAAAAAAAAAATCACACAACTTGCACAAAAAAACTTGTTATTAAATAAACAGTCACCCACATAAGCCTCTTTCACCATTTTATTAAAGAAATCAATCAAACGCTGCTTTGACATAGTCCAAAGGGAAAACCTGTTTGAAAATAAAAACATAAAAAAAAAACTAACCGTACTAAATTCCATCTTCTGCATCCCCTGAAGATCATGCCTGAGGCCGATTTTCTCGGGGTAAAGTGGAACTCCTCTCTCCCACTCCTTCCCACCATTGTGTTATGCATCGTAGTGCCAACACAAAATACAACCCCCACCTATCACCCCACACCTCTACCTATCGTGTCATAACCTCTCCACATACTACCCTATAGATAGGGTATAGATAGGCTATTGATAACAGGTCCTGGTAAATGTTCGCATCTGTTTGGGGCATAGGGAGTGCACCCAAAAGTTTGTGATGGGGCCCACACTTCTCTAGTTAGGCCCCTGAATAAAGCAGAAGGGTGTACCAAGATGGTGCTTCTAACATTTCCTGCTTGGGGCAGGAAGTAATAGAACTCTATAAGGCATCCCAGTCCGACCAGACAGAGCCCCACCCATCCCCCGGCCCACAACCAATCACCACCCCCGAAGAATAAAAAATTGTTTCTGGGGGCGTTATTAAGAGTTTTCACACAAGATATTGTACAGATCTCAGGTGCAAGTCACATGGTACAGGTAGAACATTGACAGGTAGGAAGTGCACACAGGCACGTATAGTGAAAACTCTAAGTTTTTTGTTTTGAAATCCAAATAGCCCACCATTGTGGGCGGTGCGGCTCCGTGGACAGTCCCGAACCAATGAGAACAACATGTGAGTGATCTTCAGTTTTGTCCACTTGATGCAGAACAACAAATGATGGAGGCAACCGAGCCTGCCTCCAGAACTATAACAGGCAAACATATGTGACTCTGATCACTCCCCATTCTCCGCACCTGAATCCACTTGCAGGATCCAAATGCTGCGCCGCCCATCACCCACCCCAAGGTTCCAAAATCTTGGAAGGACTCTGTCTCCCAAAGTGGGCGTCATCTCGGAAGCAGTCAATACTGGTCTCCATGGTCTTAACTGTGTCTCTGGGGGACCCACTAATTTGAGGCAAGTGGGTGGTGTGCTTCCTCTTTCCGTTCTAGGGGGTGTCATCCTAGGAGCTGGTCCATCTCATTAGGATCCATGGGATCCGGGCTGGTGGTTCGTAATGGAATGGGTTTCTGTCCTCCCAATCTTTGGCGTAGGTACCACCCAGTGGTTTCAAAACAGGTCCACAGTCTCTCTTGGACCGGAGATGGGAGGGTATTAATGATAGGTCCCCAAAGTTCAAATAAATTCTGTACCTTACTTTCTTTCTGCTGGGTTGCCTCTACCCAGTCCATTTTTAGAAGGAATAGGGTCTTATCCAGGAAAAGTGTCTGGCTCCACACCTGTAGCACCGCCTTCCTGGCAGCCACCGAGAGGATATGCAGGAGTTTTGCTTCTTTTCGTGTTATATTTACGGTCTCTTTGCTAATGTAGCCAAAAATGGCCCCTGCAGCAGAAGGGGCAAAAGGGCGCCGTGTCTATTTTTGTATTTGCATGACTCCTTCCAGAAGGTTTGGATCCGATGGCATTCCCAGAGGCTATGACAAATGTTGGCCTCTGGGGAGCCACATTTAAAGCATGCGCTAGAATCACACACCCATTCTGTGCCCCGCTGTGGCGTTAAGTAGGCATTATGAGCAACCTTTAGGGCCATTTCGGTGTATCTGGCTGCCGGAAGGAATCTGTGAGAATCAGCCGGCGCCATTAAGACAATCTCTGGCATTAGAGATGGGTCTAGTCTCTGACAGTTCGAAAGCTGAAGGCCAATTCGATCATAGTCTATGGTACCAAGCAAATATCGGTAAATTATAGAGAGGTGTGAACGCCGTGCCAGTGGTTTCAATATTATTTTGTTGAAATTAGAAGCTTGGTTCGAGTTTGTAATTTTGCGGAGGACCGTATTTACAAAACTCTGGGCCTTAAGGAAGAGAAGAAAGGGACCCGTAAGCCCGGATATGCGGTCTGGAGGTCCCGGAAGGAGAAGGGTCGGTGCGATGTAGGATTGACCCACTGATGAAGGGAAGTGAGGCCACTAGTGTGAAGTCTCCTAAAAGAACCATGTGGAGTGCCGCCTTGGAAATTAGGATTCCGCATCAGAGATTGATGAAGTGAGTGATCTGGCGACAGCCCCTTCAACAATCTCAGCTTCCTCCAGGCCCTCCAGACCGGCATAAGCAAGATATACGAACGGATATCCAGTGGTATCCTAGCAAAGGGTAGGTGAAGGAAATGTATAAGGGAAATCTCTGGGAGAAAGAGACCATCCAGGAGACAACAAGTAAAAATATCTGTATTGTTCACCCAGTCCGCTAGGTAACGCCCCAGCACCGCCAGATTATAGAGTTTTATATTAGGGAAGCCAAGGCCGCCTGCGAGCCTAGTCTGGTGGAGAACATTAAGAGGGATGCGAGCCCATTTATTCACCCAGATAAATTGTTGGAATAAAGAGTTAATCAGTTTTTCATCCTTAGGCCTGAGGTAGAGAGGTAGCATGTTGAATAGGTATAGAAGAAGTGGAATTTCCACCATTTTGAGCAAATTTGCTCTTCCCATGAAGGACAACGGGACTTCCCCCAACAGTGCAGTGTCTGTTGTAGTCTACTAACATATCTTGAGATATTTTCGACGTAAATCCTAGTGGGGTCTCGAATGAGGTAAACACCTAGGTACTTGATGCTAGACGTGCACCAACGTCTAGCCGGGCCTCAAAGAAGGAGTCCTTCGCTTTTTATCAATGTTGATATTGTTTTTGTCCCTCAACATTGTTGCTAAGGAATTTTTGGGGTTGGAAATCATTAGCAAAAGGTCATTCGCATTTGCCGTGTTTTCTTATCCCTGGATATACTTGGGATTGGGTTATGTAGAAGAGAAGGGGGTCAATGGAGAGGTTAAACAAAATAGGTGATAGGGGGAATCCCTGCTTTGCTCCACGAAATAAATCGATCAGCGGGGACGCGCAGCCATTAATGAGAAGCGCCGTGGTGGAGTTAAGTTGCATGTGGGATGAGAAATCTATAAACACCCATCCAAAGCCCCTCTGTGACAGCATGGCGGCCAGGAGATCTTGTCAAAAGCTTTTTCTGCATCCAGACTAAGCAGCATAGCTACCGGATGGTCTGGGTCTTCCGCCACTTCCATAGCCGCCACCGCCATCCTCACATTCCTAGTGGAGTGTCTGTCAGACACAAATCCCGACTGACAGGGATGTGAGAGGGCTGAGAGGAACTCCTGGAGTCTGTTGGCGATTTTGGCATATATTTTATAATCCTGATTCAATAAGGATATGGGCCTGTATGAGGTCAGTGACAAAGGGACCTTCCCATCCTTCAACAGCAGGATTGTTTTAGAATCAAAAAAAAGAGGGTACCTGGGCAGAGTTCTTATATATGAGTGAAAAACTGGCTACATCAGGCATAAGGATTTTGTAAAACTACGGAAAATCCATTCGGGCCGGGCGTTTTACCGTTTGCCAGGGAAGAAATCTCTGACAACACCTCCTCCTCCAGACGCAGGTGCTGGTCGTCAGTGAGTCCAAGGATCTGGATCGAGTTCAGAACGAGGTTCCGTGTCATATGGGGTCGCGCTATATAAGGACTCAAAATACTTGCCGAAGGCTCGTTCTATGTCTCCTGCGTCTTTCAAAATTACACCCGTGGTTGGGCACCTAATAGCTGCAATTGGCGGCCTTGGCTTCCAAGTTGTAATCATACTCGCCAGCAGTTTCCCCTGCCTACTGCCCCAGTGGTAGAAGCGGTTTTGCGCTACCCTAGTCTGCCAGCGTGAGTGACCGCAGAAGGTGGTGTTGAGGAGATCTTGGGCCTCTGCATAGCGAGCGTTCGTTTGTGGCGAGGGGTGTGCCGCATAGTCGCGTTGCGCCATCAGCAAGTCGGTGTGAAGTGTCTTGAATTTGTGATCTAGGTCCCTACATTTCATACCAGTATAACTGATGCTCAAACCCCGTAGGACTGCTTTCACTGTCAGCCAAAGCAGGGATTTGTCATCCATATGAATTTTATTGTCGCTCAGGAACTGGGCCCAATGGGTCTGTAAGGCGGCGCCGAAGTCCTCCGCATCATACAGGTGTCCGGGGATCCTCCAATTTCTGGTGGTCGCGACACCTCCGGACTTCCCCAGAACCAATTGTATGGAACCATGATCAGAGATGGTAATTGGGAGGATATCCGATTTTGTGATAGTCGCAAATAGGGCTGTGGAGGGCAGTGCCAGGTCGATTCTAGAAAAGGTGCCTTGTACTTTAGAATAATAGGTATATGATCTGTCAGTCGGGTTCATGAGTCTCCAGTGGTCATAGACACCTAGATGATCCACAAGATGCGTTACTGAGGTGCTGTAGGGAGTCCCATCGCGTCTCGCGTTCGAGCTGTCCTTGGCCGGGTCAGGGGCAACGTTAAATTCTCCTACCAAGATCAAATTGGGGTGATTCCTTTGTAATAGAAAATTACTGACATCCGAAAAGAAAGTGTCGTTAGGGGCATTGGGAGCATAGACGTTGAGCAAGGTGTATGTCTTGTTAGCGATCAATTATTGGACGTACACGAACCTCCCCTCACTTGTCCACGTAATGATCGCTAATCGATTGCACAAGTCTTAACCAAATACTCAACAGTGAGGGCCAGGTCGTTCCTTCAGTCATCCAGCTCCACCTTGTGGGAGAAGTCTCCTTGCCGCCTCTTCCAGCGAGTCAAACAGGACCATACGGCCATTGTCGAGGACTTTCAGCTTAGCCGGTAAGAGCAACTGAAATTTGATGTTGTGTTCGTGGAGATATCTGCAGATAGGGTGATAAGCTTTTCAATTCAGGGCTACCCTTGTGGAGAAATCCTGGAAGATGAGAATTCTCACGCCACCTATTACCACTTCCCGTCTCTGCCTGTATGCCTTTAAGATTTGTTCCTTGATGGTCCAGTTTTGGAACCGAGCGATCACAGGTCTGGGTCTTCCCTCCTGGACTCTACGGACTCCGAGTCTGTGTACCCTTTCTACCATTAGGGAGTCTTTAGGTAGAGCTAAAGCCAGGTCTTCTGGGAGGTCCAATGTAAGATACGTCGCCAAGGATTCTGGAGCCACCGATTCCGGGATACCAATGAAGCTGAGATTGTCCCGTCTTTCGCGATTCTTTAGATCATACAACTTTTCCTGCAGCTTATCTATGGTTGCTTGACTGGATACGGTGGTATTTTCCAATCTCTCAATGGACGTTTCCGTGGCGGTCGTGCGGGCCTCCAAGTCCTCAATCTTCTACGAGTTTGTCGTGATCTGCGACAATGCCGCATTAATAGAGTATTGAATCAAGTCGAAGCGCCGATCTAGCACAGGTAGAAGTAGTCTAGAGACCTCCTGTGCCAGGGTTATAGCAGATGGTGGGGTATCCTTGCCCTCTGGGGAAGCCGGAAGAGGCAGAGATGAGGAGCGGTCCGGGCTGCAGTTGTGACCGGGTGTCGCGCTGTGTGCCGTTGTGGAGGATGTCTGCAGAGACAGGGTCTTGGCGGGCTGTTTCTTCCGGGACTGCTTTGAGCGGATAGGGCCGTCATTGCTCCTCCTTGGGCTTGAGGCAGAAGATCGGGTTTCTATGAGATGCTTCCACTGAATCCAAGGGAGGAGGAGAAGAGCGGCCAAGGAAGCCGCTATCAGCAGCGGAGAGACTTTCTGACCCTAGGAGGCAAGCTAACTTTCTGACCCTAGGAGGCAAGGAGACCCTAGGAGGCAAGCTAAGTCTGACCCTAGGAGGCAGACTTTCTGACCCTGGGGGTTATCAACAACTGAGAATAATAATAGAAAATCAGGACCCAGAAACGGTGGACATGTGTTAATAAATTAAGATAGTAGTAGAACTACACTCACCGGCTACTTTATTAGGTACACCATGCTAGGAACGGGTTGGACCCCCTTTTGCCTTCAGAACTGCCTCAATTCTTCGTGGCATAGATTCAACAAGGTGTTGCAACGATGCTCAATTGGTACCAAGGGGCCCAAAGAGTGCCAAGAAAATATTCCCCACACCATGACACCACCACCACCAGCCTGAACCGTTGATACAAGGCAGGATGGATCCATGCTTTCATGTTGTTGACGCCAAATTCTGACCCTACCATCCGAATGTCGCAGCAGAAATCGAGACTCATCAGACCAGGCAACGTTTTTCCAATCTTCTACTGTCCAATTTCGATGAGCTTGGGCAAATTGGAGCCTCAGTTTCCTGTTCTTAGCTGAAAGGAGTGGCACCCGGTGTGGTCTTCTGCTGCTGTACCCATCTGCCTCAAAGTTCGCCGTACTGTGCATTCAGAGTATGCTCTTCTGCCTACCTTGGTTGTAACGGGTGGCTATTTGAGTCACTGTTGCCTTTCTATCAGCTCGAACCAGTCTGCCCATTCTCCTTTGACCTCTGGCATCAACAAGGCATTTCCGCCCACAGGACTGCCGCTCACTGGATGTTTTTTCTTTTTCGGACCATTCTCTGTAAACCCTAGAGATGGTTGTGCGTGAAAATCCCAGGAGATCAGCAGTTTCTGAAATACTCAGACCAGCCCTTCTGGCACCAACAACCATGCCACGTTCAAAGGCACTCAAATCACCTTTCTTCCCCATACTGATGCTCGGTTTGAACTGCAGGAGATTGTCTTGACCATGTCTACATGCCTAAATGCACTGAGTTGCCGCCATGTGATTGGCTGATTAGAAATTAAGTGTTAACGAGCAGTTGGACAGGTGTACCGAATAAAGTGGCCGGTGAGTGTATATGCTGCTGGGGAGGCACAGAATATGATTAATTATGAAGCATAGTGAGGAACAAAAACATTTTCACAAGGTTGTGCAAAACAGGCTATACAGAACGCACATAACAGAGACTGCAATGCCATAGGACGCATTATCTTGGCGTCTCCTAGTGTGCAACCAACCACAGAATAAAGATATGTGGGAGAGTGCTTGGGAAGAAGAGCACAGCTGCCCCCTGGTGTAATGAACGGAAAATTTCAGGTGGTAGTCCTGTATTGGGGCAGGTGCGCTACAGTGCGACAGTAATATGGGCCTGTTGGTTACGAAGATTGTAGGGCTCTTTTAGACTCCCAGCTTCCTTGAGAAACAGGCGATGATGGTTGTGAGGCGTACTGCAGGGGTTCGCGTGACACGGGACACAAATTGCTGGGCCAGGCTGATGCAATTTTAGGTCCACAGTCTAGGGACGAGCCGGTTTGTGGGGCCCCTGTGGCCATGGGGAGGCAGGGAATAGATGTCTGTCAGCTATAGTCTGAGGTGGCATACCACACCGTTCAAGTGGGGGGCGGGGGCACTCAACTCAACTCTGGCCAAGGGGTAGAGCATTCGGGGGCAGAGTGGGGGAATGCCCTCACAGGGTGGGGGCGGGCGGTGTGGGGTCTGTGGCCGGTCAGTTATCCGTGTTGACCGCAGCTAACCATGTTCAGGGTGTAGATAAAGGAAGGTTGATGCCTCTAGGCAGCACCACTTGCAGACACTGAACGGGCTGCAGACAGTGGGGAAGGGGTTTCCAGTGCGGTGGTTCCTTTATGGAAGTGACAGGGGGCCACACAGCGCCGTGGTGCCGCCAACGAGTGGCTGGGTACTAACTGGAGAGTGTCTCCAAGATTGCAAGATGGCGCACGTTGTGTGAAGGCACGAAATCCCCTTCGGCGGGTCTGCGGGGCTAAGTGTTGGTCCCTTGTGCCTTCTGTAGATCGCTGGCAGGCAGTTTTTAGTCCCGGCGTTTGGCAACAGGCTTCCCAAGGTGTGGAGAGGCTATGAGAGCAGCAGGGTGCCTGTCCGCGCTTCTGTTGCACGTGGGCACTGTCACAGGCCGGTAGCCGGGGGTTAGCGCTGTTCACGGCCGCAGTCCCGTGGCTATCCAGGAGCTCAGGAACTGGGCAGAGCCGCGAGGTTTAACAGCGGCCCGTCAGGTCGTCTGCGTGTAAGAGTCCCGATAGAGGTGTCACCACGCGGCGCCAGGCCTTCCAGCCTTTCTCCTGTGGGTGTCCGTCACTCCGGGGCACAGGCAAGTGAAGACCTTAGGGCAGGTCTGAATATCGCGGTGGTGCTGGTTAACCAGATAGCGGGGCGTTAGGTTGCGTGGCCGGTCTGAGCCGCGTCGTCCCCAGGTGCCGGCAAGATGGCAAACGCGCGCTAAAGGCCCACATCGTGCGTCGCTGGGACAGGCACTGACCTGCAAACACTGTCCTGAGCATTCTGTCGACCAGTACGCAAGGCTCCAAGTCTTGATGTTGCCGCAAGATGTGTCGTCCAGGCCGGGGCCGTGTTCACGGCTCTCGTAGCTGCAATAGACCTTCAGGCCGGTGAAAAACGGGCTCCCGTCGTCGCCTGGCTATTCTGCGCTGTGTGCTGGCAATTGGTGGGCAGATGTCAACAGGATGCCTGCGATAGCTGGTGGATGCGGTACAGGATGGTCATGAGCTTCACTAAGATGCGGCCGCTCAATAATTATCATGATAAAAAAAACAATTGCTGTGAGAGATGTGACATCACCAAACTTTCTTGGATGCTAGATAGGCTATTCAGTGTAGAGGAAAGCTGGATGATGCCACATTCCCCACAGCAATCTGATTTACAGTAATGGGATAGCCATGTACCTGCTGTGGGGGATGTACAACACATACACAGAAAAATATAAAACCAAATGTTATATTTGTACATGTACAACATATTATAGAATGTGGAAATGTTTTTTTACCATGTTACAAACTGTGATTGGTGCACTGTACTATGCAGAGAATAATTTATTTATTTTTGCCTTAATTTTTTTTTATTTTTTTTTACACCATTCACATTTCACACTAAAATAACCTGTTTTATGAATTATACAGGTTATTACGGTCGTGTAGATACCTAATATGTGTTTTTTTGTGTGTGTAATGTATGTACAATTATTTTATTTATTTTTGTCTGGAGGTTTGCCTGTACCAAATAATTAACTCCTCAATGATAGCTCAGGTAGTTAAAATCTGAGTTGCTGCCTTAACCCAGGACATGGCGTATAATTTCTGAACTATGCCTGAATTCTCCACTATATGTGAGAGATTAGCACAAAGATATTTGAGAGAGTAGTGTTTAGCAGAGTTCCGTATGCATTTATTTAGCCAAAATAAACGTTATGGCTTGTCTTCAGCCGCAACAGAAATATACACAGTCCGTGTGAACAATAGCAATAAAACAAGTTCTAACATAAAACCTAGGCCATCTAACCACTAACTAGACATATTGAGATTCCTTCTCTAATTGAGGTCCTGTCTCTCTTTAGCATGGTGAAGACAGAGCCTCTCTCCATCGCTCTATTTGTTGCTCAAACTCAATCTTGGCAGCCCAACACACACCCAAACAGTCCACCTGACTGAACAGGCTTAAAATTAGGCTCGGTAAAACCTGGTCAGTATACAAGGGAGCAGTCATCCCACCCAGCACTCAGACTGCTCTAGTAAAGAACTGGTCCGGATTAACTGATACCAACAGCCATACTAAACAACTAAGATGACAGCAACCTAGGGTTTCATAGTTTCATAGTTTGTAAGGCCGAAAAAAGACAAGACGTCCATCCAGTTCAGCCTGTAACCAGGGTTACCATCATAAAACTGCTGGCTCTTACTTCACCGAGATTATACATCTAGGTGACACTTATTTTCTGTCCACAGTGAGTCATAAAGCATTCTTACTAGATTATATATTAATAGTTTATATATATATATATATATATATATATATATATATACACACACATATACACACACACACACACACACACACACATACATCCCTACATAGAGAGAGAAGATAAAAACAGAGAGGGGGCACACAATAGAGAAGTATATCGGAGTAAAATTGTATCAAGTACCGAAAGATTAGGGTGTGCTCACCTTTTTCTGTTGTGCGGTTAAATTAGAGGCACAACTCATGTACGTATAGAATGCTCTCATTCGAGCTGGAGATACGGCAGCCGGCAGTCTGCTGGAACCACGCACGCCAAAAAATAGCAATGGAGGTGAAGGAAAGACAATCTTGAAAAAAAAGCTTGCGGTGCTTGTATAAAAGGAGGCGTAGAACAGTTCCAAAATTATTTGAAGTGTTAAATTTATTTCTAAAAATGCAAAGTAATATTGCACCTTCACAAAATTAAAAACAAGCACTTTAAAAACCTTAAGCGTTTCGTGCCGAAAACTAGCGCTTCCTCAGAGGTATATTACACACTATGATATCAAGTATTTAACCCCTTTAAGAGTACCTATCACCTCAACACTAACACACAAAATATAATAGTAGATGGAATTATAAGACTTTTTCCAATACATGTCATTAGCAAATACAGGGGAATAGATTTTGCTTTTACTTTCTTGGCAGAGCTCTGTATGTAGCAGGGATTCTTTCTGTTGAGCTATACCACCTGAGCAGGGGGAGCTGAGGATATAGCTGCTACATACAGTACAACAGGCACAGCACACTGAGGACATAGCGTGATAGGGTTTATAGGCATCTACATTACACTGCTGCTAGTGTTATATCCATCACCGTCATAGCCGCCCCTGAGAAAATCATTGTGCACATGATGTTGATGTACAGGCTCCCCCCTGCTCAGTGGACTCTTCCAGCTCAGAGGCAGGAGATTAGATACAGCTGTCATCCATCAAGCTATCATGTGCTGACTTGGCCCGACTTCAGAGCTGTCTTAAAGGGCCAGCACTTTTTTTAAAACAGAATTACAGGTGAAATGCTTTGATTTTCCTAATGAAGCATATTTAAGTAAGTGTTTGTATTTTAGTCTCCTGTTATTTCATGAGGTTTCCCTGGAGGTGATAGGTACTCTAAGGACCCGTCGTTTTTTTTGGTTGACACGATCGTTTTTCCCTCCTCGCCTTCCCAGAGCCATAACTTTTTTTTCCACCTACATAGACATATGAGGACTTTTATTTTGCATGACAAGATGTACTTTCTAATGGTGTTATTCACTGTACTATAGATTATACTGGGAAACCACAAAAAAATTCCAAGTGGGACAAACTGTAAAAAAAAAAAACTTATTTTTGCCATGTTTGCGGGTCTTTTGCTTTTACGGCGTTCAATCTTCGGTAAATATAATGTGTAATTTGTATTCTACAGGTTGATACGCATCCGGCAATACAAAACATGTAGGGTTTCCTTTATGTTTTGCGATCCCCCTGCAAAGCCCCTTAGGGACCCTGGGACGTACTCATTCGTCCAGGGTCCTTAAGGGGTTAAAGAGGATACTAAATGACAATTGGGTAAATCACACATCAATCACAAAACAATGAGATGTCGGTTCAATCCGCGAGAGAAATAAACCACAATTGGATAGTAGAAATGTCAATCAGTTATCTGGTATCTTATCTCCCGCAGGAAATCCACCTGTCCTGCAGGAGTTAAGATACCAGATGACTTTGATTGACATTTCTACCATCCGATTGTGGTTTATTCTCCTCGCCGGATGAACCGACATCTCATTGTTTGTGATTGATGTGTGATTTACCCAATTGTCATTTAGTATCCTCTTTAAAAACTCGATACCATAGTGTGTAATATACCTCTGAGGAAGCGCTGGTTTTTGGCGTGAAACGCAGAAGGTTTTTAAAGTGCCTGTTTTTAATTTTGTGACGGTGCAATATTCCTTTGCATTTTTAGAAATAAATTTAACACTTCAAATAATTTTGGAGCTGTTCTATGCCTCCCTATATACGAGCGCCGCAGGCTTTTTTTTCAAGATTGTCGTACATACATACATGCACACAGTCTCCAGTGAGGCCACCTATAGAAATAGTATACAATTACTAGGTAATGACTATAATCATTTATGACATATCTGTAAGTCCAGTAGTTAAATATGGGCATTTGTGGTATACCCTAGGAATAGAGTGAAATATCAGCAAAATACAAGGTTCCCGTTTAACTATACCCCTCACTAAGGGTATTTTAATGCATAAATTCTATAGAAAATTCAAAAGACAGCGGAAGAAAACATATCTTTGGGGTAGATGAAAATTTCTCACAATCAGCGCAGCATCTCTTATTCGACCCCAACAAATAATCATCTTGGTTATCCCATACATAAATTTGATTGCAACTATTCAAAATATGCTGAGTTATACAGATTTGTGTCATGTAACTGCATTGTTACATTTTTGCTCCTGCAAATCTAAATTATAATTCATATTAGTTTGTTAGCATTTTGTAAATTCACCTTTGGTTTTCAACACTAGCTGAATCCTTCTGAAAATACTCTCGATCAAATTCAAGGAGTTCTCGACCACAATCTGATTCCAGGTGTTTTGCATGCATTCCCAATGTTTATGCATATTCACATGGCGTTTCTTAAATGCGTGTTTGGATCCGCGTTTCGGACCTAAACATGCATCTAACAATGTGCAAAATGCATTGACGTTCAGACGAGTGCGTGTTTTACATGCTTTTTTGTGATGTGTCTTTCGGATCCATTCAAAGAATTGACATGTCAATTCTTGATCTGTTTGACGCAGCAGGCAACCGATTTAAAACTATAGGGTGCGTTTCTGCTGCAGCAAAAACGCATCCAAACACACAGCACACTTTGGGTGCATGTTGGATGCGTTTCATGTGGTGCTTTTGAATACGTTTTTCAGATTCGAAAAACGTATTCAAAACGCTGTGTGAACTTACCCATCCAGCTTATTCTTCAACTCTACCCACAAATGTTAAATTGGGTTGAGGTCTGGAGATTGTGGGGGCCAATCCAGTAACTCTACTTTATTGTCAGTGAACCATTTATTCACCAATCCTGACTTATGCTTCAGGTTGTTGTCCTTCTGTGGTTAATTTTGTGATTTCATATCCCAAAAAAACTTGGAATAAAAAGTCGTCAAAAAGCCGCATGTATTCCAGAATGGTACCAAAAAAAATTACATTTCAGCCAGCAAAAAACAAGCCCACAATCAGGCCCATGGACAAACTCAAAGCTATTAGTCACAGAAAATGGCATTTTGGTAAAAAAGATTTCTTTGTATTAAAGCATAACGAAAACTTGACAAATTTAGTAACACTGGAATCTTATCGACCTGCAGAATACAAATAACACATAATTTTTACCAAACCGTGAACACTATAAATACTAAACTCATGCAAAAATGGCATGTAATTTTTTGGGAGGTTTCCCAGTTCATTATGTCATGTTCATTACAGAAGATTCTCAACTAAGCACTGTACCTTTAAATTAAAGCTAAAAACTTTAATAGTTGTGCCCTAAAGAACCCAGAATATCTCCTAAGAGTTTGAGTTGCTGCTGTTGCACCTGATCTATAGCATTAAGGCCTTTCAATCTCTCAAAAGGTGGTGGCAGTGTGTGTGTTCCTGAGGGTGTGGACCGTTTCAGGGAACGTGTGGTGCTTAATGTGTAGGCCAGGGGCGTAGCTACAGGGGGTGCAGAGGTAGCAATCGCTACCGGGCCCTGCAGCCTGAGGGGGCCCAAAAGCCCTCTTGCCACATAAGAAGATACTAGCATTGTAATTGGCACATGACAGGTGGGGGGGCCCATTTCACTTTTTGCTCTAGGGCCCCGGAGCTTCAGGTTACGCCTCCGGTGTAGGATGAGTGAGGGCCGAGAGTGAGCTGCTGTTGCACCATGCAGCCTGGTCACCCGCACGTTGCGCAGGAGGCATTGGGGCCTGAGTGTGTGTCCAAGACTGATTATGCCTTAGCATCCCCTCCTGTGTGTGGTTCCTCTTCGCTAGGCCATATTGAATATGTAACCATCTACTAAATGTGGAAAGCTAGAAGGGAACTTAAAGTTCTTTTCACAAATGAAAGAAGTCCACCAAACAAAATGGGGGAGGTTGATATGCTAGTCATAAAGGAACAGATTGAGTGTGTATGTCTATAAGGAGTGGTATGAAAGCAAGGGTGAAAGTAGTAATACAGGGTGAAGATGTGGAAACTGTGTGGTTGGAAATAGAGAGTGGGGGGAGGGGGAGGGGGGTAACACAAACTATACACTAACATCACGGAGGGGATAGAGTCGCAGCTGTATAAACAAATGGAGAAGGCAGCACAGGCAGGTACAGTGGTGATAATGGGCAACTTTAATTACCCAGATATTGACTGGGATCATGGTTCTGTTTCAACCGCAAAGGGGAGAAAGTTCCACAACCTGCTGTAGGACAATTTTATGGGCAAGTTGGCGGAAGATCCCACTAGAAAACCTTGGTAACAGCAACCACAATATAGTTTGTTTTAACTTAGACTGGAAAAAAACAAGCAGAAAACGGAAGGAGGGGGGCAAAAACATTTAATATTAAAATGGCCAATTTTTGTTATTGAGGGCTGCACTTTAGGACATACAGTGGGAACAGCAATTATTTAAACTGGAGTAAATGCGAAATGGGAGAGCTTTAAATATACTTTAGAGAATTATATTGCAAAATGTATTCATATAGGTAACAAGTATAGTTGAATAAAATTAAATCCCAAATGGTTTATACCTTCCGTTAAAAGCGTAATAAATAATAATAAAAGGGCATTCAGAAAATATAGGGAGGGAGCAGCACTAGCCTTGGTGATCTAATCAGCTAATATGCAGAATGAAAGGCAGGTAGCAAAGGACAAAAAAAAACTAAAATTCTTAAAAATAATAAATGCCTAAAAATCAGTCTGAGCATGTAGAACAGTCACGGGGGATCAGGAGAAGGCAGAGCTATTAAAAAGGATCTTCAGTTCTGTATATACAAAAGAGGAGAATGTAGCTGATGGGGGCAGTGTCCGTGCTGCGGTAGGCGGGGTCACTGCTGATGTGGAGAGTCATTGTGGTTAATACCTCATCTGATAATAATAAATCGGCATATTGTAGAAATGGTCCAAGCCAAGATAAACAATGTGAACAAGGCGCCAGGATCAGATGGCTTACACCCAAGGGTTCTTAACCCTTTACCGCCGGAGCCAGTTTTGGCCTTCCTGACAGAGCCCTGGTTTTAAAATCTGACATGTTTCACTTTATGTGAGAATAAGTTTTTGACACTTTTACCTATCCAAGTGATTCAGAGACTGTTTTCTCGTGACACATTGTGCTTTAAGTTAGTAATACATTTTGGTCCAAAAAGTCCATGTATATTTGTGAAAAAATGTAAAAATATCATGAAAATTTGCAAAAATTTGCAATTTTCAAAGTTCAAAAATTTCTGCGTGTAAGACATAGTTATTTCACTCAAAATAGTTTATAACTAGCATCTACCATATGTTTACTGTAGGTTGGCATCCTTTTTTAATTTTTTATTTTTTTTGTACTGCATTAAGGGGCTTAGAAATATAGTAGTAATTTTTCACATTTTCAAGAAAATTTGCAAAATTTATTTTTTTAGGGACCAGTCCAGTTCTGACATGGCTATGAGGGGCCTGTATGTTAGATACCCCAATAAATGACCCCATATAAGAAACTACACCTCTTAAAGTATTTAAAAAGGCATTTAAGAAGTTTGTTGACTCTTTAGATATTTCACAGAAATTAAAGCAAAGTGGAGGTGAAATTTAAAAATTTCACTTTTTTTGCAGATTTTCAATTTTTATCCATTATTCACAAGAATACGGTAAATGTGATCAGGGAAATGCAACTTAATATTGATTCCCCAGATTCTGCCGTTTTCAGAGATATCCCATATGTGGCCCTAGTGTGCTATTTGGCTCAACCACAAGCCCCAGAATAGGAGGAGCACCTACTGGACTCTGGGGTCTCAATTTTATTACAATTTTATGTAGGCGCCATTTCAGGTTTGCGGACACCCTAAGGTTCCAAAACTGAATAAATACCCCTAAAAAGACCCCATATTGGAAACTACACCCCTTACGGAATAAATCCAGAGGTGCAGTGTCTATATCGACCCCACAGGTGATTCACAAATTTTTTTTTAGCTTTCGGCTCTGAAAATAAAAAAAATATATTTTTTCCAATAATCTGCAAATTTAGCTGAAAATGTTTAATTTTTACAAGGAATCCTGGAAAAAAAGCCCCCAAATTGTGTTACGCAATTTCTTCCAAGTTCGGCAATACCCTACATGTGGGTGTAAACTGCTGTTTGGGCGCATGGCAGGGTGTACAAGGGAGGGAGTGTTATTTGGCTTTTGGAACACAGATATTGGTGGGGCCATGTCGCATCTGCAAAGCCCCCAAAGTACTAGAACAGGTGAAACCTTCCAGAAGTTGCCCCATTTTGGATTCAACACCCCTCAGGGATCTCATCTATGGGTGTATTTTGCATTTTGGGCGCACAGGTGTTCCGTAGTTTTTTTTTAGCATTGGGCCATGAAAATGGGGCGGGGAAACGCAGTTCCGCCATTGTTTTTGGGCTTCATTTTTACAGTATTCGCCATACGGGATAAATGACGGGATAACTTTACTATGGGGGTCGGTACAATTACAATGATATAAATTTTATATAGTTTATGTTTTATTACTTTTACACAATAGAAGCGAGTTTATAAAAAGTTGCGTTTTTATGTTGTCCTATTCTGACAGCCATAGTTTTTGTTAACTTTTTGTATACGGAGCTGATTGTGGGCTTGTTTTTTACGAGATGAGTTGATGTTTTTATTAGTACCATTACGGGGTGCAAGTGATGCTCTGATCACTTTTTATTAAGGTTTTTGTGAGGCATTTTGTACAAAATACAGCAATAATGGTAGTGCTTTTTATTTTTATTTTTTACAGCGGTCACTGTGCGGTATAAATGACATGCTAGTTTTACTCAGCAGGTTGATACGATTACAGCGATACCAAATTTGTATTTTTTTAATGTTTTACTGCCTTTACACAAAAAAACACTTATTTGAAAAGGAAAACACGTTTTTGCATCGCCATAGTCTGAGAGCCATAACTTTTTTATTTCTCTGTTTATGGAGCTGTATAGGGACTTATTTTTGCGGGATGAGTTGACGTTTCTATTGGTATCATGTTTGGGGGGACAAGACTTTATGATCGCTTTTAAATCCGTTTTTTGTAAGGCAGGATGAAGAAAATACTGCAATCCAAGCAGTGTTTTTTATTTTTATTTTTAATAGCGTTCAACGTGCAGTATCGGTGACAAGTTAGTTTTACTCTGTGGGTTGATACGATTACGGTGATATCCAATTTATATAGTTTCCTTATGTTGAAGTCCTTTGAAAAAAAAAGTGTTTTTATTGTGTAAAACAATATTTATGCATCGGTATCTTCTAATAGCCATAACTTTTTAATTTTTCTGTATACAGAGCTGTGTAAGGACTTTTTGCGGGATGAACTGACGTTTTAATTGGCACCACTTTGATGTTGATATGAGTTTTTGATCGCTTTTTTACTCCATTTTATGTGCTGCGGGATGAACTAAAATCGCAATTCTACGACTGTTTTGGTTTTTTTTTTTATGGCATTCACCGTACGGGTAAATTAACATGACAGATTTATAGAGTGGGTCGTTACGCACGCGGCGATACCAAATATGGGTACTTTATTTTTTATCTTTTTTTGGGGCGATTAGCGTTTGTAAAGGGTAAAACGACGATGTACGTGTTTTTATTTTATTTTTTGTGTTTGTGTTTTACTTTTTTACACTTTTTTTTTTTACTTCTTCACACTTTTTACACTTTTCCTCAGGGGGGAATTGCATGAACGATCGATGCTGTCATTCAGCGTCCGGGCTGTCCGCTAGGAGAATCAGTAGCGGCTGTGAGCGCCGTTACTGTGCCGGGATTGCGGGCAGCAGGAGCTCACTCCTGCTGCCCGCAGCTGCGATGTCGCATCCACGATGTTGCGACATTGAGGGGTTAATCCCCACGGCCGGAGCTCACTCCGGCCGTGGGGGATGCGGCATGATGCCAGCGGTAATATACCGCTGGTTCCATGCAGCGATCTTGCGCGCTCCGCTTGTGAGCGCGCAAGATCGCCATGACATACTCATACGTCAATTTGTGGGAACCCCTACCCGAAATTGCCGTATGAATACGGCAAATGTCGGTAAGGGGTTAAAGAGCTCAGCTCATTTATTTCTCTGTCCCCATACATGATATTTAGAGTTTGTATTTCACACACTTGATGTGGTTTGCTATCAATATATTACATAGTAAAAAAAAATACCATGACTAAAAACCACTAAAGTCTCTATCTTAGTTACAACATGTTTGTAAGGCAAAATTTTAAAAAAAAATTCAACTTCTTAAATGTGGTAACAGATGATGGCATAATTCATTACTTGTTTAATCTGAGTGAATAAAGTTTATAACCACCTTATAACTCAGAGACGAGATAGTAGAAAGGTTTGTCTGCCCTCCTCCACTTTAGATTACCACTTTCAGCCATATTGTCAGCTGACAACTTATTAAAGGTTTTCACACAGCCCAGAATCATCTGTTCTTTTGCAAGCTTTCAGTTCCTCATGGTCAAATTCCCATCTTCAAGAATTATACTTCCATGATCAAGAGTGAAAAGATACATAATAAAATGTTCTGGTCTACATGCCAAGAATAGATACAATTTATTTGAAGGAAAAACTTAGGGCAAGTCCCCATGGCAAGGGTTTTCGGCCGGTTTGCGGTTTTTCAGACCGCCTGAAAAACCGGCCGAAAATTAGCACAATGGTGCTCTATGCAAAACCTGTGCAGCAGTCCCCACTGCACAGGTTTTGCCGTCGGACGGTTTTGCCGCCGGCGGTCCACTCAGAAAACATTGTAGAAGCACAATCTTCCGTCCAGTTTCCCGACAAAAGATGTGCTTCTCAATGGGAGGGGGGAGGGCTGTTCTCCGCTCATCGCAGAGAAAAGCCGCACCCCCCCCCCCCCCGCGGCCGTGGGGACGGGCGCAAAACAGGACAAATTGGGAACGCGCCCTAAAAGTGGTGAATGCTACTGGGAAACTTGCAAAAGCTTTTTGTTTAAAACGGTGTTTGTTTTACTTCAATAAAACAGTATTCTGACTCAGCTTCTGTCTGACGGAGTCAGTTTATCCAGACTCCGTGCCCGGATACAACAAGCAAATTTGGGCTCACCATAAGGGCAGTTGAACCTATCAAATTGGCGTCTCTGGGTGGGCGTGGCCTACTACATCAATGAAAGAGATAACTGTGTACGGATATCGGAAGGACAGACATGGCCAAAAAGACAGCGCTGGAGGTAAGAGTCTGCTTTACTTATTCTTGGTCTTCACTGAATTTCCCCTTCATGTGTCAGAGCGTGGGTGTTGTATAGGCCCTCGCCTGTAAGTGCCATGTCATATTATTGAGTAAGGAAGAACCATAATACTATATAGTATGTATAGTATGTCTGCTATTGATACTTTAGTCATCATATTTGGATGTGTCTTTTTCTGTATTTTTGTGCTCTGGTTGTTTAACAAAATTGTGGAACATGGAATTTTGGGAAAGAGGAGATCCCGAGCCCTCTTGCAACTCCTAAATGGGTCATTCCATATGAAGTGATCCAAATATGAATATTTTTTTTACCTGTCATCTTTAGATTTTTTTTATTTTTATGAAGTAGAACTTTAGTTAATTACAGATAAAAAGTTTTGAATTTTTTTACTTCATCCGTTAATTTTTTACAGACTTCTAAAGTTTTGAAAAAGCGCAAATTTTGGCCTGGATTGGCCTTACATTTTTTATCATATCTCAGGCTAGAATTAAGATAAAGAGGTGGGAGATGCATCATTTTTCTCAGAACGGCACCGGCTTTCATTTGATATGTCACAAGACTATGTTTCTTTATATTTTGTTTTGGAGAAATCAAATTCAAAATTTTGATGCGCAAGTGTGAAAAAAAAATTTTGTTTTAAAATTGTGAAAAAATGCATGTGCGGTACTTTTCTTAGTTGTATTTGTACAGGGATTCAATTTGGGACATCAAACTTTTCTATTCTTTTTAAAGCTTTGAATCATCTGATTTTAGGTTTGTGTGAGTTTCTTCCTTTTTTCTTTTCAAATTACAACTTATTGAATTCAACATTTATATGCAACAATAAAGAAACACAAAAAACAAATCCCCTAAGTACCAGAATAAATACATCTAAATCTTCATAACACAACTTGCTCAGCATTTTCAACCATTGAACAAACCAAAAGAAAAAAGGTGATCATATCCTCAAGTGTGACTTTCTAAATAGTCTCACCCTAATTATATGTTAAAAAAGATTAAAAGAACCAATATTTTTAACACCTATTTATACATGAAACTATTTTTTTTTATTATATCACTAAACATGTCATTTATGAAGTGTTTAAGAAGAATAGTACAGTAGTTAAATCCTCGTTCTATAAAATATGAACTAAACAAACAATTAATAGTACGTTTTTAAACTGTCCTTTTATCATCAATTTGTCCCTTCTAGTGGGTGAACTGTCATCTTGTCCATAAGCACTTACTAACAATGGCCATTTCCTTTTGTGTCAAAGAGTATGTACAGTCTGTCATGGTGTTCGGCTCCACCTGAGTTAATATCTGATTTTTGTTAACTTTTAAAATGTCTGGTTTTCTTTGATGCACAAAGGATGGCGCTGGACCAGAAGGATGCAAAAAAAGTCATTTCTACTTCTTCATTTCCACAATCTCTGGAGAGTACAGTAGACAGCCACCAGCGCCGAACACACTCACCAATATTGTAGCACACCGACTCCCTTGATGTCTGTGTAGAGACTACTGTTTGTTCAAGAGTGAACATGTCAGGACATAAGAGCTCAGAAGCTGTGTCTTAGGGTATGTCTACACGGCACCACGTGTCCGTGTGAACATCCACTTTTGTGATACGTGTCTGGGTCCGTCTGAAAGGACCCAGACACACATCTAATAGTTAGTGTGTTTAACACTGCTGGCAATGAGAAACACGCAGCAGCATTCACCGATGCGTATTTGCATCGCGTCTGTCCGATGCGCCTTTCGGTTGCGCTCCAAGCATTGACATGTCATTTCTTGGAGCGCATCCGAAAGACGCATCGAACAGACGCGATGCAAATACGCTGCGTGTTTCTCATTGCCGCCGGTGGTAAACACACTGCTAACTGTTCAGACGGACCCAGACACGCATCACAAAAGCGGATGTTCACACGGACACAAGACACCATGTGAACATACCCTTACTTCCTGACTCTGCGGTGGGCAGATACTTCACATGATTGACAGAGCTGCTGGCCTGTCATCTACTCTGCATTCACTATCTACCTCTGTTCATTCTCAGGTTAAGCCCTAACAAAGCTTTCTCCTCTGTCCTCTCCTGCTTCTAAGCTGTAACATAATAAAATAATACAGTAATATCTAAAAATCATGGATTACTTGGTAAATATAGACCCCACACTTTTAGACCACAAGCTGAACAGATCTGAATTCAAGATTTTCGAATTGACACTGAAATAGTTATATTTTTAAAATATGATCTCATCGTGATCCCAACTTGAATTTTGGTAAAGATGTGGCTAGGAGCATAGCAGGCACATGTGCATTTTTTGAAATTTTTAAATTAAATGGTTTTTTTTCCGGAAATGAGTTTTAAAATTTTGCGTTCGCATGGGTAAAATATTAACGAAGATACTCTTGTGAAATATCATATATGGTGAAAGGCTGTAAAGTTCTGAGGAGAATGGTGTTTATTTTGTTTCTATATCTTTTTTCTAGCCTGAGTTATGAGGAGAAATGTAAAGGCAGGCAGCACCGAAATTCGCACTTTTTCCAGTTCGGAATTGACAATCAATTAAAAATCATTGGTTCACTTGACATGGAATGACCCAAATAAATATACTCCAAACCAGGCACACAGGAATTAAAGAGAGGAAGTCAGTTTGGAGGGGAAAAGGCTCCAAACCGGGAGGAAGCCCACTTGGAAGGAAACAGGAGGGGAAATTAGGTTAAACTATGGAGCACGAGAATATGGGTAACCAACTAACCAAAAATGAAGATTTTAAGAAGGCAAAGCAAGTAGTGGTCAAAAGGCATTGAGAAAGTGATACAGAAGATAGGAGGTTGGGAGGGACAATAGTTAGATTCTGAAAAGTGGAGGAAAGTGCGGAGGGAATTTGGAGGTTGGTTGAAGCATCACAAGTTAGAGTGTCAAGTTAGTGATTTTAGGAAAACATTAAATCCTGTTCTAGCATCAGACTCATTTCTCTTGTTAATCTTTTATCATGTATTATGCTTAATCCACTTTATTACAGCTCAACCACTCAGTTATCAACCTTAATCCAATCTATCAGATATTATTCACAATTGCCTCTGCATCGCTTGTAACTGTTCATACAAGGAAAATGGCCTCCAGGACTTTGTCTTCTGAATGATATTAAGATGTATCGCTGCTTGGAATTGCTGAAAACAAGACGTTAAACCTCCAAATATTTCCCCATTTGGATGACACAAGGGACTTTCCAGAATCTCCTATTGCGCATGTACATAAAGAAAACCTGTTAGCCTGATATCCTGTTAAACCATAAAACCTGTTATTCTGATATCCTGTTAAACCGTTAAAAATATCCGGCCTGTTATATGTCCATATATGTCCATATAACTTGTTTGTGGTTTTGACCAGTATCAGCCCATACTAACACATTAACCAATTATGATTTAAAACGTATCATTACGTATCAAGCCTATATAAGTTGGTGATTTCCTCTAAGTAAACAGAATTTATGCACAAGCAGAACTGAATTTGGAACAGAGATAACCACTGGACCAGGAATGGATTAAAAGGGACAATCCATTTCTTACAGAGGAGTATGTGGAAAAATGGTGTCAAGTAGCGGCAAATTTAGAAAGTGAAAAGTTGGCAGATAGTGAAAATCCCACTGCACCAATGCCATATCTTTCGGACCTTAAATCGGCTATCTTGGTGGCAGAAGGAATGCATCAGCACAAATGTAGCCCTTATTTGATTGTTCATCCTCTGCCCCTCTTTCTCTCACCCCTGAGGCGGTGGATAGTTTTAACTCTCTCAAAGTGACGATCATGGCATCTCCTGCATTGGGCCTCCCTAATTAAATGCTCCCCTACAGACTCTACAACATGGAGCTTGCAGGCCACGCTAATGCAGTACTGACTCAGGCACACGTCTCCCACCAGAGACCGGTTGCCTATTAGTCAGCCGGACTTGACCCTGTGGCCAGAGTTTCCTTCGTGTGTACGAGCAGTGGCCGCAGTAACACTAATGCCCGACGAAGCCTCTGAAATCATTCTGGATTACCCTGTTACCAGCTACACTTCTCATGACATTCAGTTAATCCTTTCTGCAATGCGCCCTCCTTATACCACCAAATGTCACTCTCTAATGCTGTACAACTTTGAATCCTGCCACTCTTTTGTCCATCGAGTCTGCAGATTCAAAAGGAGGGGAGAATGGTGAAAGTAGTAAGGAGAAGAGAAGGTGGGGGGAGAGATGTTTTTATGCAAAATATCTGGAGCAACACCCTGATGTGTATCTTGAACAGGATTGTGTCTCTCTAATGAAACAAGAAACATCAGGTTTTCAACATGTTACAGAAGTTCCTTTGGCTAACCCTGACTTTAGGTTTATTTTTATATGGATCAGGAAACCTGGAGGAGGATGGCAGATACCATACTGGATATGCAGTCATCACCCAACACGAGGTAATAAAGGCAGAATCACTTTACCCTCATGTATCAGCGCAAGAGGCAGATCGGACAGCTCTTGCTGAGGCATGTAGACTGTTGAAAGGTAAAACAGTATCTATACAGACTCAAGGTATGCCTTTGGGGTAGCCCATGATTATGGTCCTATCTGGAAGGCTCGAATTGGCAACCTGGATATTGAGGTACCAGTAAACAAAGTGTGTTTTTTTCTTCAATTTATATTTTAAAGCAGTACAGGTAATGGGGAACATTTTAAAATTACTTAAATACCCTTCTTGACACCGATTCTTGACATAAGATTGTTTAAAAAAAAAAAAAATTATATTTCTTGCTGCATTGTATTGCATACTGCCTTTCAATCAACCCACAAAAAATAGAT
>JAODAL010038896.1:0-7500 GCA_025379985.1 Phyllomedusa bahiana | reverse complement strand
ATGATGATAATTTATGATTCACTTATACTTTTGATTATCATCAAATTTCATCTTTTGATGTCCTGCCTACTGGGGATCCCTCCAAAGGCAAAGTCATCACTTCTTTAACACTGTAAAAAGAAAGCTGGCAATACTGTTTTACAGGCGAAAAGCAGCCATCTTAAACACACAATTTGTTCTATACTGGTGGGCGAGTTCCCCAGGCTTAGATAGACGTGTGCCGAGAATGACACCTATTATAAACTATTATCTGTATCTAAAAAGAGACTTCTAGAAAGAATATATCCCAGTGGGATACTTGATAGAGCTATGTATATAGTTTATGTCAGAAATCAATAGGGATGAAGTGTAGATTTGGTGTGCCCTCAAAATAACAACACAGCCATATCTAAACTGCTGGCAAAAAAGTAAGTACACCCCTAAAGTGAAAACCGATAAATTATTGTTGAAGTGTCAATATTTTGTGTGGCCACCATCATTTTCCAGCACTGCCTTAACCCCCTTGGGCATGGAGTTCACCAGAGCCTCACAGGTTGCCATTGGAATCCTATTCCACTCCTCCATGACATCACAGAGCAGGTGGATGCTAGAGACCATGCGCTCCTCCACGTTCCATTGGAGGATGGCCCACAGATGCTCAATAGGGTTTAGGTCTGGAGAAATGCTTCGCCTTTACTCTCATTTTCCTTGGCAAGGCAGTGGTCGTCCTGGAGGTATGTTTGGGGATGTTTTGTTGAAATACTGCCCTGCAGCCCAGTATCCAAAAGTAGGAGATCATAGTCTACTTCAGTACGTCACAGTACATATTGATATTCTTGGGTCCCTTAATGAACTGTAGCTCCCTCCCCACAGCCGACAGCACTCATGCAGCCCCAAACCATGACACTCCCTTCACCATGCTTGACTGTAGGCAAGACACACTTGTCTTTGTACTCTTCACTTGCTTACCACCAATTGAGCCAAGTAATTTTATCTTGGTCTCATCAGAATACAAGACATGGTTCCAATAATCCATGTCCTTAGTCTCCTAGTCTTCAGCAACTATTTGCGGGCTTTCTTGTGCATCATCTTTAGAAGTGGCTTCCTTCTGGGACAAAAGACCAATTTGATGCAGTGTGCGGCATATGGTCTAAGCACTGATAGGGTGACCCCCACCCCTTTAACCTCTGCAGCAATGCTTGAAGCACCCGTATGTATATTTTGAAAAGATATGGATATGATAGGATGGATATGATGCGTGATGCTGAGTATGTGCACTCAACTTCTTTGGTTGCCCATGGTAAGAACAAATCCCTGACTTAGGAAAAATAGACTAAAACATAATCTTTAATACGTTCACTAAAACAGAAATGTCCACAAATAGGTCATGGAAATGTTTATAGCACAAAGGGCAACACCAAGATGTATACCTACAAGAGTGTCTATTGCATAAGAACACATTGATGTACTCGCGCATCCTGGACCATATGGTTATACGGGATATAGTCTTCCATAGAGATGTACAGAGAAAAATACGTCCAAAGAATACAGAGAAAAGTGTGTCCCACAAAAGTGAATCAACAATGGTGAAACTACAATGGCGATAGTACAAAATAAATCTAGAATGTGTACAGATTAATTGATATAGGAAGGGGAACCTAATGCCCTATTGTGAGCACTAACTGACTATCAGAGCTACGCCCCAAAAGGGGCGAACCCACCCTACGATGGCTGACCCTACTGTAGCTTAATATAATGAATAGTATAACACTACATCCATATAGGTTAAAAAAAAAAAATCACCATTTCGTAATCTCAATAGACCTCTAGAGAAATTTTTAGCCAAAAAAGGGGTCACAAGGTGACCTATCCGACACATTTCACCGCAAATACTGATAGCAGTTCATCAGTGGGCTAAAGATGGCTAGGGGTGGGGCTGAAAAAATAAACCCATAATAATGCAGTGTGGGAATGTATCTACACTCCTGATTCTAACACCAGGGGCCTGAGAACAGAAATCGATGGAAGCCAGATGGCATAGGCATGTAGCCAGCTTAAACAGACATCCTACACTTCCTTGGTGTCTCCAAAATTGCTCAGCACATGCGTAGATTATCATGGTTGCTAAATAATAGAAACGTGGGTCCCAGAAGCAATCCCGCAGGTGCACTAGCTAAAAAACAAGGCCCCGGGCATTACAAGCTTCCACACATACTCTTCGCAATGACCATCTTTTTTTAGAGCAGAAAACGGACGGCATCACGCCCGCTAACGAATCTAGTGTCCCAAAGATATTTACAGCTTTTGAACAATCAATCAGTGTTAACCACAAGGTCTTCATTTCGTTCCTACAACAAAGTTTAATACATCTAATTGGATAAAAGACTTGTCACTTTTTACCCATAAATTGGAACTGGGAAAGTTCTTTCTAAAAGCAGACAAAGAAAAAAGTAGATGCCTGGAAATTTCAGAGGAGGACCTCTCCTGAAGTTCAGCTACTTACTGAATTACTTACTGAAGGTTCTAGGGAACCAGAGACAGGTCCTTTTATGGATCTCAAAAGGAGAAGTAAAAAAAATCAAAACACTCCACCTCATGAGGAACATAATAATTACATCCAGATTTTCTTAAAATTAGAGATCAAGGACCTCCAAAAACTGAATGGGTCTACAATCTTGAGAGAAACCAATCTAACTTATGACGAACATCGAGCTATCCTTACCCTGTAGGAGGGATAAAACCTTCATTTTCAAACTAGCAGGGTGGGAATTTAGTGGTTCTAGATCATCCGCAAAATAAGAGAATGGTAGAGAACATTTTGAAGGACCATGAATTTCATGGTGTTCTATCAGGGGATCCTACAATGAAATTTAATCAAGAGCTTATTGATATTCTTGTACAAGCTATGAATGATAAAGTCATCTCTAAAGATGAATTTGATTTAGTCATTCAGCAGAACCCCCGTATTCCCACTTTTAGGATTAAATCCTTTGAAAGGCAGACTGATAGTTTCAGGAATTGAATCCATCACCCAAAATGCCGGTGTATATCTAGATACGGTCCTATGCATGTTCGTAGAAACTCCTCCATCTTTTAGAAATGACACAAGTGACCTTTGACAAAACTGTAGGGTATACAAGTATATCAGGGGGTTATTTTGGCCTGAATTGACGTTAAAGAACGTTATAGCTCAATCCCACATGAGGTAGGGATCAATGCCATACGTCATTTTTTTAGCTCACGGGGAACACATGGTTTCAAACATAATTTATCATACAGTTGTTGTGGTTTATTTTGACCCATAATTATTTTCTTTTTGACAGAAGGATCTTCCACCAGATCAGGGGTACCGCTATTGGGAGCCCTTGTGCTCCCACATATGCAAATTTGACCCTGGGTTGGTGGGAGGACACTATGATCTTTATGGACCAGGATCCTTTGGTTCAGCACTAGGGACCAATTTTCTGATTTTGTTCCGTTCTTGAATCATAATGAATTGGGCTTAAAACTTACTTATAATGTAGGAGGTGATTTTCTTAACTTTCTCGACTTGACCATTAAGAAACGGTATGATGGGACTATCAGTACTGACATTTTCAGAAAACAGACGGTCACCGACAGTCTTTTGAAATGGTCAAGCCATCATCCCAAACCCTTAATAAAGCTCAGTTTATCCATCTACATAGGAACTGTTCAACAGTAGAAGATCCTGAACAATTAGTAGGGAAAATATACAGACATGCCTTGTCCCTAGAAAGAGATAGTCTTTTGAGGTACAAAGAGAGGTCTGAAAATAAAAGTATAACTAGGATTATCGGAACTTTTGATAGCGTGATAATGTCAGATCCATCTTGAGGAAACACTGGGGCCTAATCCTACTTGATCCTGATCTTCATACGTTCCTCTCAAAAACTACAGAAATTATTTATACTTGGGGGCGATTTTTGGGAGATCGCTTAGTACACAGTCACTACTCACCTAGCACATTGGCTAATACTTTGTAAGACAGTCAACTGGTAGGCAACTTTAAATGTGGCAATTGTGTAGCTTGCCCGTCAGTGAGAGATAAGTCTTTTATGAGTACATCCACCAAAAAGCTATTTTTTTTTAGCAGAGACTCAACTGTAAAACAGAGGGAGTAGTGCATCTGTGTACTTGTGCCTGTAACCTCTAGTACATTGGGAAGACAAAAAGGGAATTGAGGAGAAGTATTATTGAACATATAGGTGACGTGACACATGGTAGCGATACTCCAATCGCAAGGCATGTTCATGAATGTCATAATGGAAATACTGATGCATTAATGTTTTGCATGGTGGAGGTGGTTAAGAGATCGCCTAGAGGGGGCGACTGGGACAGATGTCTTCTTCAAAACGAGGCTCAGTGGATGTACCATATGTGTACAGTGCATCCCCTGGGCCTAAATGAACACCTTACCTTTACTTCATTTATTTAAAGCTAAATTGTATCTACCCATCCAAAAACTTTTTAAAAAAACTCGATCTTGGGTATAGTTATAAAGATGGAACGGGTATTATAAACGCATCATTTCACATTTTCCTTGGTATAAACTACAGGGGAAGTCCATCTCTCATGTTTTTATCTTCGCCTGTTTCCCTTAATTGGTTTAGGTATCTGTGGTATTGTGTTGGTACATCTTTATTACTATGAGAGCGCCTGCTCTGTGAGTATTGTGGCTGCGAGCTCCTTATATGTGTATTTCGGATAGGTATTTCGCGCACGCGCAGTGCGATCTTTGTAGTGTCTGAGTATAGATGGAAGCTCGTAATGCCGTGCTGTTTAGCTAGTGCGCCTGCGCGATTGCTTCCAGGACACACGTTTCTATTACCTAGCAACCATGACAATCTACACATGCGCAGAGCAATTTTGGAAATGCCAAGAAAGTGTGGCTATTTAAGCTGGCTACATACCTATGTCATCTGGCTTCCATCAATTTCTGTTCTTGTTACAATCAAGAGTGTAGATACCGCATTTTATGGGTTTATTTTTTAAGCTCCACCACTAGCTCCCTTGATGAACTGCTATCGGTATTTGCGGGGAAACGCGTCGGGTAAGTCACTTTGTGAATCTTTTTGACAAAAATTTGCTCTAGAGGTCTATTGAAATTACTATATGTTAATTTTTCCTACATGGGTGTATTGTTATACTATTCATTATATTAGGCTACAGTAGGGTCAGCAATTGTAGGGTGGAGTGATCCGCCAGTCAGGTAGTGCTCACAATAGGACATTAGGTTCCAATTCCTATATCAATTAATCTATACCCATTCTTGATTTTTTATTTTATACTATCACGATTGTAGTTTCACCATTGTGGATTCACTTTTGTGGGACACACTTTTCTCTGTATTCTTTGGACGCATTTTTCTCTGTACATCTCTATGGAAGACTATATCCAGAATAACCATATGGTCCAGGATACGCGAGTACATCAATGTGTTCTTATGCAATAGACACACTTGTAGGTATACATCTTGGTGTTGCCTTTTGTGCTATAAAAATTTCCATGACCTATTTATGGACATGTCTATTTTAGTGAACGTATTAAAGGTTATGTTTTAGTCCATTTTTCAGTGATTTGTTTTTGATATAGACTAAATTTGGAATATTTAATTTGGCTATTAGTTGACCATGGTAATGCCTGTTCTGAGTGGAAACTGTCTTGTTAAACCTCTGTATGCAGGGCTGTGGAGTCTGTAAGCCAAAGCTTCAACTCCCTCATACATGGAGCATGTTTAAGTGATACAATAATCAAGCTATTTAGGTACTCTGATGGCATTTTAACACTACTGTACCGCGGCTTTTGGCGTGGGTTTGCACCAACAACCACGGTCGGATCTCCAGAGGGCTCAATACATGGGCTGTACAGGGATCCAACAGAAGATAGAACATTATGTTCTGGGAAAAGGGTGGTGTACACGTTTTAATTTAATTTTTCCCCCAACTTTTCTTAACGTCTTAATTTTTCTTTTTTTACTTGTGCCTTTAGGGAACTAGATTCCATGATTGTTTTATGACTGGAATAATACATTGCAGTAAATGATTGTGCCCAGAATCCTTAAAGTGAACCTGTCATATAGTTTATGCCCCCTTGCTGAGGACAACACCAGCACTTGACAGATTTGCCATTTTCAGCGCTGTGTCCCTTATTCTGTAAGATGCAGAATATTTAATGCTCAAATCTGGCAGTTTTCAGCCAGAAAAGAGTCCAGCTTATTCATGAGCAGGGGTTAGCTCTGCCCACCCACTGATAGCCCCGCCCATCTGACAGTAATTCACATTTTTCTACCTATTCAAAGTAATAGGCTATTCAGTTGTGAGGTGGGCGGGTCATCAATTAAACACCCTTTTCATGAAAAACTGGACTCTTTTCTGGGTGAAAACTGTCAGATTTGAGCATTAAGTACTCAAACTACAACATCCTATTTAGCTGCTGTGCTTGATTGACACGGCATTTACTCTGGACATTAGCTGGTGCTCATAATATGAATCAGCTGTGTATATACACACACATAGGTCTAGAGATTGGAACGTCCATGTTTTTTGATGCCACAATGCCAATCGAGTTACTTTTTACCAACTGTAGAAGGGTCAGAGGTATCGTCCTAGACGGGAGGTATTTATTACCGAGGTGGCTGGCCTCGGTGATATAAAAAACCCAGTAGCATGGTGCCAGCAACAATTATTGCTGCTGAGCAAGTTTTTCTTTTGTAGTCCGGGTCAGTTTTTTTATGGAGTGGCCCAAGAGCCTTGGTGGGATGGTCACTCCAATAATCCAATCCAGGTCTTAGCAGCCAAATAAAAGGCAGCTGGTGCAGAAAGTCTGGAGGTGTGTTTCTGGACCTGCAACCAGTAACTGTGGACTGCCAAACTGTGAGGCTGTGTAGGCCTGAAGGTGTGTTGTTGATTAGCATATCACATTGCATTTGTATACCTGAAGGAAGGACTTTCTGTTTACCTGTTTATGCTGAAGCTAAGCTGAAGTTTTGTTTTGGAACCTGTGGACTTTACAACAAATAACTCTTTGTTTGGACTAAAAATCCCTGTGCGTGTGCTTGCCTTTGAGCTAACCCTTCACACAACCCAAAATGAAGAAACATATTTAAAAAAAAAAAAAGATTTAAAAAAGAAAAAAGTTATAGTAGTTATAAAGTATATTACCTTATCGGCATCTTGCTCAAATAGTCGAAGTTGAAAGCACTGGTCCAATTTTAGCTTACGATGGTGCCAGATCTGATGTAAATGTTGTCTTGTGGAATGTAGTCTATCAAGCATTGTTGATGCTTTAGGTAAAAAATTCTGAAGGTCAGCATTGCCAGAGCTAGAGGTTTTTTTGGGAAAACTGTCACTGTTTTGTATCCTTTCCATTAGTTTTTGTCCTTCTATATCAAGGTCTTCGATTGGGGCTTTAGTAACCCTTTTTTTCAACTGACAATGCAAATCAATCATGTTTCGAGCGCCTTCTAAATCCTGAGGCAATTCCTTGTTGCCAAAATCCCTG
>JAODAL010038895.1:0-38650 GCA_025379985.1 Phyllomedusa bahiana | reverse complement strand
GGGGTAGGTCATGGCAGCAGCCACAGAAAGCAGCTAAAGGTCAGCCCAAGGGGGCAAAAGGGACAGGGGTTTGTGGTAGGTTTAACAGCACAGCCACACAAAACAAGGGGACCGGCCCTTTCCAAAAAGGGCCCATTCGGGAAAGGGTGGCAAAAGCCAGGAGTGGCCTCAGAAGGGGAACAATGCCCCCATTTGTAGTAGGTCAGGGGGCAGGAAACCACAGAAAGAAATAGGCCCGACATTGGCCCAATTCCCTTCCCAAGAGGTTAAAAAAAAAGGGGGAAAGAAAGGCCACAGAGGGGCCCCAAATGACACATTGGTAGGCCCAATTGGCCACCACACCTTCCAGAAAGGAGGTCAGAAAGGGCACAAAAAAAACAGTGGGGGAAAGGGTCACGGCACAGCAGCATGGGGTTTCAGACAGTGGCACAAGGGAAAATTTCTGGGGTGCAAAACAAAGAAAGGCCACCAGAGTGGCACAATGACCAGGAGGAGGGCAGGGGGCAGCACCCCCAAGCAGAAAGCATGGGGAAAACAGGGGCAAAAAAGCCACAGTGTGGGTGGGCCCAGGGCACAGCAGCAAGAGGCCCAAGAAAATTGGCCCCAATGCCCTTCTGGAGGGGAAAAAAAAAGTTGAATGGGGCCCCCACAAAATTTCCCAAAATTTAAACCCGGGTGGGGGGGGGCACGGCAGCACCCGGCTTTGGGGCCCAGGTTTTTGGCCCAAAAAGACTTTTCTGGGGGTTTGGAAAAAAAACGGGAGAAAGGCCACAAGTGGCACAATGACAAGAGTGGGATCAGGGGGCAGCAGCACATGAGGCCCAGAAAAGTGGCACAATGACATTTTTGGGTGGGGTCAAAAAAAAAGGATTGGGCCACAAGGGGGGCACAATGCAGGGGGAGTGGAGTTTTTTAAACGGTAGCAGCAGCATGAGGTCAGGCAGTGGCACAAATTGAAATTTCGGGAAAGGGGCAAAACAGTATGGTGGGCCCAAACAGGGGTGGCAAAATTTTACACATTTGTGGAGGGGAACAGCAGCAGAAATGGGGTTCAGGGGGGTTGCAAAAAATGACACAGTGTGAAGGGACCGCAGCTCCCAAAAAAAGCAGCAAAAAGCATGAGGTAAAGGAGTGGCCCCCAATGACAAAAGGTTGTCGATGTCCCGGCACCACAACACACACAGCAAAGGCCCCAAGAGGGGCCCACAATGACAAACGTTGAGGTGGGTGGGCAAAAACCAGTCCCGGAAAAAGATGGGGTAGGAAAGGGGAGAAACAGTTTGTAGCAGATGGTGGGGTCATCAGGCGGGGGGGGGAAATCAGAAATAGTGGTTTGAGGCAGGTGTTTGGGAACCCAGACTGACCCCAAAAGGGCCCTTGGTGTTTTTGGAAACCCTTTGGCCGATTCCCCCGCTGTTTTAAACTTGCCCCAAATTTTAAGTCGTTCCAAAATTTTCCCGTGGCCCAAGCGGGTTCCCCCTTTGGGGGAAATTTGGAGGGGCCCCCCCCCACACTGAAAAACCCCTTTTGTTTGCCCCCACTACTGGCCGGGCAGGACAGCTTCCCACTGCAAACCCCGGAAATTGCGGCCACACCCCCAAAGTTTGGGCTGCCCATAGTCCAGCGTTTTTTAACGGGGGTGGCAGGGGTGCTGTCCCCAAATGTGGGCCCCCCAAATCATTTGGGTTTTTAAAGGGACTGCCCCAGGTCCTGCAGCGGGCTGCTGGCGGGGGCAAATTTGCCCCTCCTCACTAGGCAGGTGGAAGGGAAAGGGTTGCTCATAAAAGTGATTTCCAAAATTTTGGTTTGCGGCAAAAATTTTTGGACCCTGGTACTGCTCCAACCCCCCCCCCCCTTTCCCCCCAGTACCCGGGCGGCAGTAGTCCCGGTGGAACTAAAAAAAGGAAACCCCCCCGGGTTCAGACCTTTTAAAGAGGGGGACAAATGCCCCCCAAAATTGGAAACGGCCAACTGCCCAAACGGGGGGGTTTTTCCCAATAGAAAATTATGATTTTGGGTTCCTCCCTCTCAATACTGGGAAAAAGGCTCCCATTTTGGCCCGGGTTTTACAAGGGGTCCAAAGGGTTTGGAAGGCCAGAAGTCCAATCCCTCGGCCGATGTGACTATTGGCCCGGTCCTAGCCGGGCATATCAGCATGCTGGGGCCCCAATCTGAAACAAGTAAACCCGGGGGCTCATTTCCTCCATCTCCACTTTTAATACTGCCACGGTCTTGCGGGTTTCCATCGGGCCTCCTTCCTCATCCCCATCCCCTCTTCCAGCTCCCCTTCCTGTTTTCCTCCTCCCCCTGTCACCCTGGAAAAAAAACCAAACCACCCTTTTCACCAGAAAAAATGTTTTCTCCCTCCTTTTTTCCTCCCCCTTTTCCCTCCCCCTCCCCCTTTTCTCCATTTCAGTCCCCCCCGGGGAACCATGTGGCCGCGAGATGAAAGCCCCGCCACTTCCCATCCCCTGCCCGGGACAGATTTTTCAGCTTTCCTGTTCCAGACATAAGCAGGGGGAAAATTGACTTTTTCCCAACCCGTATTTTCCGGGGCGACTGGACAAAAAACCCTTTTGGCCTCCTCTAATGGCCCTCAACAAACGGCAGGTTCACGCTTTGACTGCCATTTGGCTAACATCAAATTTACACGGGGGTTTACTCCTGTCCGCCTGGATCTTTCAAAAAATCTTAATGGCCTTTCCCCTAGTTCATACAGTCTTTTCCAACATGTGCAGCGGAAATTTCCCAAGGGTTTGGGAAACATCGCATATCAAAATTTGGTTTTTGGGGGGGGCCCCTTTCCGGGCCCACTGCAACTCGAGGGGGGGTTTTTACCGGGCTTTTGAAACAAGGGATAAAGGGTGAAACAAAATTTCCGGGCCATTTTCAGAATCTTCTGAAAAAAAATGGGAAAGGACTTCGGGAAAACCTTTTTCACAACCAAATTTTAACACTTGCGCCTTTCCGGGCGCTTTGGACCTTTCCCCTCCTCGGTGAAAGCGCAAAACACCATGTTCCCCCCCTTTCCCCGACCCAAGGTTCCGATTTGCATTTTGGCGCCGGAAAAAAGCCCACTCGATTTTTTTTGCTCCCACGACGCGGAGCAGTTCCCCCCTTTTTGGAAAACTTCGTTCGCTTAAGGCAACCAAAATAAAACCCGGCGGGGACACTGTTTGGCCCTACCCATGTGGTATAATGGGAAATACTTTTTGGAGGCTGAAAATGGTGGGGTGGGAGGGGGAGGAGGAGGGCGGAAAATTGGGGGGAAAAGCGGGACCCCAGTTTGACAAAGGGAGGAAGGGGCGCCCTCCTGTCCAAGTTGGGGTGGCCTGGGCAGAACAAAATTCCCACCCAAAGTGGGCCCAAAAGGCAATGTACGGCCCGGGACCATATTTAAACGGGGCCCAGACTCCCCCAAGCTGCCGGCCCCCCTTGGGAAAAAAAGGGGGAAAAGCTAACCTAAGTACGGGCCCCCCTTTCTTTTTCTACATATTTTTTTGGAAAGTCTGGAACTTCCCTTTTTTGGGGGAAAAGAAATTACTCTTGGAACTCTCCATCCCAGTTTCGGCAAAACCCGGTTTGGGTTCTTTTTGAAGGGTTTCAGAGTCCACCTTTTTTTGGAAAGGGAGGGACGGCAGGCCCAACAACTTTGGAAAACAGGATTACGCCCCACTTTTGCCATTAGGAGGGAGAATTTTTTTTTTTTTTTTTTTTTTTTTTTTTTTTTTTTTTTTTTTTTTGGGACGCTTTATTTGTTGCCCTCTTTTCCCAATCCCTCGCTTAAAAACCGACTGCTGGCCCCAAGAGAAAGGCGAGGAGGGGGAGAAACTGGCCCGGGTTTTTGAGTAAAGAGAAACATTTCCCATGGGGCAAGGGTGGTGGGATCCTTTGACTGGGCTGCAATTGGCATGGGGCCACTGGGCCCGCTCTGCGTGCTTTGTGGGGCGGGGGGCAGAAATGGACCACCAAAACCCGGCCCCCTTTTTTTCCCAAGGCCCACCGGATGGGGGCCGCTGCAAGTTTTTGCCCGCGGGCCGGGGTGCCAACGTTACTTCCCTGGCCACGCTTCATTTTTCTGCCTGCAGATTCTACTTTATCCCCATATTTTTTTCCCTCCGGGGGTTTTAAAGGCAAAGAACTGCCACACCACCGAAAATCGGGATTTAAAACCCCCCCACGCTCCGCACAAAAGGGGACAACGGGCCCCGCTCCCCTCGCTGAGCCCCTGTGCCGCAATTTTTCTTGGAACCCGCGACGGGGGTTTTTTTTACCCCGGGCCGTGCTTGGCTCCCGACCTCAAAACTCGCTATCCGCGACACAGGGCCACACGCCCCCACTTGCTGGCTGCGACGCGCCTGACCGAAAAGCTAAAGGGGCCCCTCTTCCCTGACGATGATGAAGCACTTCCCTTTCACCCGACTCCTGGAAAACCCTTCATTTTATTTGGTTTAAACGTCACGCTGCTTAAATTCACCAGCCTTGGGTTTTGCAAAAGGTTGCCCCCTCAAAAACCCAGGGCCTCCCTGCCACCTCCACACCCTTATTTGCCGCCTACTGCAAGAAGGCAGGGGATTTTTTTTTTTTGGCCCCTTTTCCTTCGCTGCCAATTTCCCCCTGCTGAGCCCCCTTTCTTTTTTGTTCATCCTGGGCTATATATTTGGCGCTGAGCCCAGACCACATGGGTAACTTTTGGCTGGGGAAAAACCCGGGATGGGAAAAGGAAGGGGTTTTGAGGACGGGTTTGGGGAGGGCTGCCCACCCTCCGGGGCCATCCCAACAAAAGGGGTTTTGTGTCTGTTTTTCCCCACCAAACTCTTGACGGGGGTTGTCAGATGTAAACCCCCTGGGAGGAAATTTGGAAAGACCAAGTAAACCCAAAACAAGAACCATTGGGTTGTTTGAACAACCCCACGGCCGCAAAAGAAACAGGGGCCCTTTTGGGCCCACCGAGGGGACCCCTGCGCGACGTCCCCTTGCTGTGCTGGGGCCCTGGGCCGGGAAAATGTTTTTTTCCTTTTCTCCCAACTTGCAGGTAAGAGCCCCCCCACCTTCCCCCCCCCCCCCCCCCCCTGGCCCCCCCCCCCCCCCCCCCCCCTTTGACATTACTGTTTGGGATCTAAAAGGTACAACACTGGATTGGAAAAGAAAATCCAGTATTTTTTGAAAAATACACCCCCTTTAATTGAATCCCAAATAAACCCCAATAACAAGCTTGTAACCTTTGATAAAATTGCAAACCCACAAAGGGGCAGGAAAAAATTTAAACTTTTTAGGGTTGCCGTTTAAAAAAACTCTGGGTATTTTCCCCTGAAAAATAAAAAAGCAACAAACGGGCCTTAATTAAAACCCTTGGGAAATGAAATTATGCACAGAATTTCTTCTTTGGGGGTGAAAAACAAAATTTTTCTTAAAAATTGTCCCAACCAGAAACAACCCTTAAAAAACCCCTGGTTTAAAAAAATTTGCGAAAATTTTAAAATTTGAGCAGCCCAAAAAACCCCCCAAAACTTTGTAGCGGTTAAAATTTTTTGCGTTTTTTTTCTAGGGCAAAAACCAACAAGAGAAAAAAAATTTTTAAAAAAAACCTTTTCTCCCTTGTTAAATTTGGGCCACGGGAAAAATTGAGAATTTTTGGGTGGGGGGAAAAAAAACTTTTAAATTTTTTTTTTCCCCAAACAGCAGAAAAAAAACCCGCTTAATTAACCCCGGGAAAAATGTAAATTTGCGAAAAAAAAGAATTAAAAGCACCCAAACTATTTAGTTTGTAGCGTGTTACAATTTCCGTTTTTTTCTAAAACTACCCAACAAGAGAAAAAATTGAAATTTAAACCCTTTCCCCCAAAAAAAATTCCCAATTTTTCCGGGAAACCTAATTCAAAAGGGCGATGTCAAAACCACATGCTGCTCGTTGCGCTTGCCCGGAAACCCTTATACACGGGTGCCCTTTTGAGCCACTGTCTGCCCTCTTTCCCTTCGGGTTTTTGGGGCTGTTTGCCGTGACCAACACCCTTCTGGCCCTTTTGGTGCCACTTTTCCGGACCTCATGCTTCTGTTTGTGGCTTTTTGCCAGTGGACCTACAAACTGTGTCTGGGTGCCACTTTTTTGGGGGCCCAAACCACCCTTTTATTTTTAGCCACCCCAAAGAATGTCTTTGGTTGCCATTTTCTGCCCTCTTTGTTTTCCCCGCTTTTTGGTTTGCTCCCCGGGTAAAACACACCTGGTAAATTTTTTTTCCACCCTGTGGGCCTACCCTTTTTATTTTGGCCCACCTTTCCAGAATATCTTTGTTGGCCACTGCCCTGCCCTCATGCTCCCCTTTTTGGCTGGCCGGGCCGTCCCCTTTTCCCCCCTTCTTTTCATTTGGAAGTTAAAGCCACCTGGGCCCTCAGCTTTTTTTTTTTCCCAGCTGCGCCTGCCATGCCCTTTTTTCGGGGTCAAAAATTTTCCCCCTTCATTTTTTTTGGGTTTTCGGGTTTTTCCCCTTTCTTAATTGCCCAGGGAATTTTTTTAATTAAAAAGCGATTCTAAGAGCGGCGGAGTCATGTGCGTGTCTTTACAAAAAAAAACAGCATTGAAAATGAAGACCAAACCAAGCTCCCCCCCTGCATATTTAAAGAAGGGCAAAAAAGGTTCACGGCCCCGGGCGGGCCTCTGTGAAAGCCTGAAAAAGCTGATTTTTTTAAATTGTGATTCGCCCCAAAAATTTTAATTTCGGAACGAAATTTATATTTTGCCGAGAAATTGGCGAAGTGAACGAACAGAAATTTCGGGGAAATTTTTCCCCAACCCAATGCCAACAAAGGGGTTGTGTTTTGACTTTCCCACCTCTTTTGGGCTGGGGTTTTAAATTTGTCATCTGGGGGGAAAAGATAAACCAATTCCAAAAAATAAAAACCCTTTTGGGGTTTCTGAAAAAACCCACGGCCCAAATTTAACCGGGCAGTTGGGGCCTAAAACCGAGTGCCCCCCTGCTGCAAACGCCCCCCTTTTGCTTTTGCTGCACCGGGGCCTGGAATGTTTTGTGCCTCGCCACCGCGGGTGAAAGAGCCGCCCCCTTTCCCCTTCTGAAAAATACTGTTTTTTTCTAAAATATTTAAAAACACTTTTTTTAAATGAAGAAAATCTGAAAAGGGAAAAATTTACAAAAACCCCTTTATTTGACTCCAAAATAAAACCCAGTAACAAGCTTGGGAAACCCCTTTGGGATAAAATTTGCGCCCCCACAAATTTTCAGGAAAAATTTGACTTTGTATTTTTGCCGTTTAAAAAAACTCTGTGTATTTTACTTGAAAAAAAAGCACAACAGGCTTAATTAAACCTTCAAATATAATTATCTACAGAAATTTTCTTCTTTTGGCTTTTGGAAAAATAAAAAGGGTTACCCTTTTACAAAGAAACAACTCCAAACCCCAAGGGCTAATTTAAACCCCGGATGAAAAATTGGGCGCAAAAAAAAATTTGAGCAACAAAAAAACACGAGCGTAGCGGTGTTAAAAAAGGCTTTGGTTTTCTACCAACACAACAAAGAAAAAATTTTGTAATTAACCTTCCCCTTTTGGAGAATTAACCAAACATGAAAATTTGGGTAATTTTTTGGCGGTGAAAAAAAAACTTTTTAAATTTTTTTTTCACCACGGAAAGGAAAAAAATGCGTTAAAATTTAACCCCGGGAAATTTTAAATTTGCGGCAAAAAAATTTTAGAAAAACCACAAACAAAAACCCGAGGCTTTGTAGCGTGTTTACAAGGGCGTGTTTTTCCTACGCAAACAAAAACAAGGAAAAAATTTAATTAACCTTCGTTTTTTGAAAAAAGACTGCAGGAAAATTAAAAATTTTTTTGGGCGGTGAAAAAAGTTTTGGGTTTATTTTTTGTCCCAACAGCAAAAAAAAACCCTTTAAATTTTAACCCCGGGAAGTAAATTGCGCCAAAAAATTAGCAACCAAAAACTACAAGTTTTGGGGTAGCGGGGTTACGGCGGTTTTTCTACGCTACAAACCCCAAAGAGAAAAAATTGAAATTAACCTACCTTTAAATTATGCTATCGGGAAAATTTGTAATTTTTGCGTGAAAAAGAGGGTGTATTTTTTTCACCACGGGCAGAAAAAAACGTTTTAAATTTAAAACCCCGGGAAAGAAAAAATTTGCACCAAACAATTGACCCAACCCCCAAACAACGAGCTTTGTAAGCATTTTACAATGGCGTTTTTTCTACGCTAAAACAACAAGAAAAAAATTTGTAATTTAAACCTTTCGCCTTGTGAATTTTAATTCAAACGGGGAAAAATGTAAATTTTTTGGGCCCGGTTTGAAAAAACTGATTTTTTTTGTAAACCAACAAAAAAACAACGTTTAAAATTAACCCCTGGAAAGTAAATTGCGCAAACAATGAGCAACCAAAAAACTACAGCTTTGTAGCGTTTTAAAAATGGGTTTTTTCCCTACCTACAAACAAGAAAAAAAATTTAAAAATTTTAACCTACGCTTGTAAAATTTTTTTTTTGCAAAGGGAAAATTGAAATTTTTTTTGGGGGGTGAAAAAACGGTGGAAATTTTTTGCCCACCAAACAGCAGAAAAACAACCTTAAATTTAAACCCCCGGGTTTTTAAAAATTTGGGGCCAAAAAAAATTAAAAGGCAACCACAAACTACAAGATTTAAAGCGTGGTTACAAGGGCTGTTTTCTACGCTACACAAAAAGAGAAAAAAATTTGGGAAAAATTAAACCCCGGTCCCCTTTTTGAATTTTATGCTAAAAGGAAAAATTTTTAATTTTTTGGCGGGTGAAAAAAAGGAATGAAAATTTATTTTGTCACCACAGCAAAAAAAACCCAAACGCTTAAATTTAAAACCTCTGGAAGAAAAAATTGCGCCAAAAAAATTTGAGCAACCCACAAACGGGACCTTGTACGTGTTTAAAATGGCGTGTTTTTTCAAAACCAACCCAACAAGAAAAAAAAATTAAAATTTAAACCCTTTCCCCGTTTTTGAATTAGGGCTCCAGAAAATAAAAATTTTTTGGGGGGTTTGAAAAAGACGGTTTTATTTTTGCCACCACCCCCGAAAAAAACCGAAAATTAAAACCCCTTTGGATGTAAATTGCCTAAACAAGGGACAACCACAAACAAAACGAGCTTTTTTAAGTTTTTACAAGGGCGTTTTTTCTACGCTACACAACAAGAAAAAAAATTTAAAAATTAACCTTCCCCTTGTAAATTTATGCTCCCGGGAAAAATTTGAAAATTTTTGGGCTAGGGGAAAAAAAGGGAAATTTTTTTTTGACACCCCCAGCAAAAAAAACCAACGTTTAAAAATTAACCCCGGGAAATTGTAAATTTTGCCAAAAAACAATTGAGCAACCACAAACTACGAGCTTTGTAGCTTTGTTCAATGGCTTTGTTTTCTACGCTACACAACAAAAGAAAAAAATGAAATTTAAAAACCTTCGCTTTTTGGAAATTAAGCACGAAAATTTTAAATTTTTGGCGGCGAAAAAGATGGTTTAAATTTTTTTTTCACCAAAAGCAAAAAAACCACCCAAAAATTTAAACCCCCTGGATTGTAAATTGCGCCAAACAATTGAGTGTTTTAAACAATGGCGTGTTTTTCAGGGCTACACAAAAGAGAAAAAATTTAAAAAATTAACCTTCCCCCCCTTTGTGATTCACAAAAAAAAAACAAAAACAGCCCCAGCGGGGGAACATTCTAAAAGGGTAAAAAAATTTGGGGTTTTCCAAAAAAAGTAAAAAATAAAAGGGCGATTAAAAAAACCACAAAGAATCATGCAACCCGCTTTTCGAGATTTGACGCGAATTCGGGAAAGCATGCCCCCCTTATTCATGGGCATGAAAAAGGTTTGCACCCCACCAAACGCGTCGGTCTCAAACGCCCTTGCAAAAACTATGTGGTTTCTTTTAATCGCCTTTCATAAATAAATTTTTTGGAACCTTTTTTTTTCACCCTTGAGAATGTTCTCCCTGGACGTTTTTTTTTTTTTGTTATTTTTTACCCCCCTTTGCTGATAATTTTGGCTTCTCATGGGCCCCGGGCTTTTTCATTTCCCCTTTCACAATCGACCAGGTGAGCTGACAAACCCGTTTTGTTTTTTCCCTTCCCCCTTGTAAATTTTGGGCTACGGGGAAAATTGTTTTTTTTTGGGGGTTTGAAAAAGACGGGTTTTTTTGGAGTAAACCAAACGGGGGAAAAAAACAACGCTTAAAAAACCCCCCGGGATGAAAAATTGCCAAAAAAATTGAGCAAGCCAAAAAAAATTTGGTATATTTTTAATGAAAAAAAACGCTGTTTTTTAAAAAATGAATACAAAAAGGAAACCCGGCTTAGATCCCCCTTTAGTTTAAAAATTTCAATGTATTTTTGTGATCAGAAACAAAAAAAAGTATAAGAAAGCGGGCCAAGGGAGGGCACACGGAATAAAAACCAAACCCCAAAAAACAAAAATTAGAACATTAAAGGGAAAAGGTTTTTCCCTCGAGACAAGGGGAAAACCCCCCCCAAAAAATCCTGTAAAAAATCAGTTCTTCACAGAGCTATTTAAAACCCCAGCAGGCCCTTTCCTATCATAATGAGGAGTTGGCTCCCAGCTTGCCCCGGACAAAATTTATGGGGGGGTGACGTACAGAATCCCGCCGTCGCCTATTGGCTTCATCCGCACATGTCAGTTTCCCTTTTTCCTCCAGAGTGCTTTGCCCAGAACCCCATTGCTCGCAGCCAATTTTATCAACAAAAGCACACTTCTTCACCCAAGTACCCCAAAAATTCGACTTCGTTCCGACCGAAGTTTTCCTAAATTTTCAAACCCAATTTTTCCACTTCTTTAAATAAATTTCCCGCCCTTTCTAATGTAATTTTTGTAGCAAAAAAATGATAATTTTTTACCTTTTAAAGTTGTGTGAGCCATAACTAACATAATTGGTGCTGTCAAGTTCTCAAGCTCCTTGCACTCAGATTGATTTAGGCATGATGCATAAAATAAAAACTAAAAGACAGACAATTGGCCTACGATCTTTTGCATTCCTGATGTTTTTAAAGGCCGTTATATTTTCCACCAGAAAAGAGTTAGGGTTATTGTACGTGTGTGTCTTTCTCTTGTACCATTTATTTGTGCATCAAATCTAGATAAATCTGAGACAAGGGGGTGAGGTGAAAAATTTTTTTTTTTGCCTTTTTTTTTGGGGGTCTTTGATTGGGAAAGAATTTGGGGGTTTTTGGTTTTTTGTTTGTTTATCCCCTCTGGAAATTATTGGTGAGTCCTAATTGGTGCTGACTGTTAATATTCAAAATATAGTTCTTCTTTTTAGTATTTTTGTGTAATTATGAAGCTAGTTATTTTTGTATTTAGCTTACTTAATGACAATTGTTAACAATCCATCATTTACTTTCATTCGATTTAAAGCTCATAAAAGAAGTATTGGGATAAGATATCTGTAAAGCCATGTATGAAAGATTTCAGAATATCCTGTTATTATTCACCTAGTGTAATGCTCATGTTTCTACCCCGAAACAAAAACAAAAATTTGACACCAAATTAAAGGGACAATGTCATGACTAATGTACCTTCTACGTGAATGTAAAGAAAAAATGCAACGACAGTACCCTCACGGCCCTGCAACAAAGGGCAAGCGTTATGTGATTTCAAGGTTGAATAGCGTTTCCAGAAATTTTACTGACCCGTCTTACAAGCTCAGCATGATATCATAGTTATTATTAGAAAGTAATATTTTGTTGCATTTACTACACAGTTTGAAATAATTGCAATTCAGTTTATGGATTTTATAAGTAAATAGTAAAGCGCCTGTTGAAATATAATCAATGAACAATACAATGAGTGTTTCCTACTTCAAAAAAAGAAGAAAAATAAAGAAGAACACAATAAATCCATTAATTTTAAAACGATGGAGAAATCAAATTAGGCATCCAAGCATAAAAGACTGGAAAAAAAAATGCTGCAAAATGCGTGTTCTGTCTCGCTGGAAGAAATCTTGGTGTGGATTGATGGCCGTGTACAATATCTTAGAGCTGTGTTTTAGACTTACATCATTGGCTTTCATCCAAAGGCTTCATATTTGTATTAGAAAATAGGAAATTTGATTAAGTCAAAATACATTTTCCCAACAACAGGGACTTGTAGCTTGTCCGGTTATTGATTATAACATTCAACATTGTTCGTCTTGTCATCTCTACACTAAACATTGCAATACTGAGTACTATTAGCAATGAGTATTTGAAAGCATTCCATGCATAGTTATTTTGAATAATTGGAGGTATAAGAAGTGTTTACATAGTTTGTACAGCACAACACATGGAAAGGTTTACAGTAGAAGACAAGGTTTATAACATTTTTCAACATTCCTGAAAGGAAATACTGTAGTTGCTATCCATTAATGTTTGCATCATCTTTATTTACTATTTAACTCCTTACAGTAATTTAACTTTAAATGTTATCGTAAAGTCAACACCTACAACCACCACACAATTATTTCCGAATAATAATGAAAAAAACAAAACACAAAAAATCTATACTAGTATATATAAAGCTAAAAACATACTCTGAATTGTAAGATTAGGGAAATGATTGAAAAAAGATATAGTTAAAAAATTAAAAAGAATGGAGTGGTAAATATAGGCCCATTGTCATCTGACTGGACAGCTTATGAGATGATTGATTTTGCAACGGTGATATATGTTACTTAGATCACACTGATATCATTCTGGTAATACATGACATATTTCCAATTTGATAGAATGTACATCACTAGTGAGTATTGTGGTCATGTAAACCCACAATGTATAAGACATTAATTCCAAGGCTCTGTACATTGGAAGAAGGGTTTAAGTACATAACATAAGACAAAAATGAGTATAGTAATCATTACGAAATAAAAAACAAACTGGTACAGAGGGACAGAGGGCTCTACCCATAATGAATTGCAATCTACAAGGGAGTTGGAAAAAAAACAGTTCGAATGGTAATGCAATAGCAGCAGGGTAGTTGTATGATGTAGGCTTAGGGCAGGTATCCTCAAACTGCATCCCTCCAGCTGTCGGGAAACTACAACTCCCATCATTCCCACTGTTATAGATTATATAAATGCATGATGGGAGTTGTAGTTTCCCGACAGCGGGAGGGCCGCAGCTTGAGGATGCCTGCTAAGGCTTAGTGTATTGGCCATTCTTCTGTCAGGGGCCCTGATCAAATTTATAAGGGATTCACTGACATGGTACAAGCTAGGAACTGGTAAGAGACAGGGGACCCAAATGCTTCAGCTATATGAGGCCCTGAAATTAGTGATGTGAACCCTTTGAAGGCTGGCCTAAAGAAATGGGTGTTCAGGTTGTGCTTTAAAGGTGGAAGAAAGTTTAAAGTGTTGAAGCAGCGAATTACAGAATATAGGAAATGCACTGGAGAAATCCTTAAAAAGGTCCTGTGAGAATTACAGGTAATATGAGGGAAGATTGGGGCAAAGACATATGGGGGATAGTATGTGAATTATGGAGAACATTGTTTGCCATGTTGATAGTTTGAACTGAATTTGCTGGGTATCCAGAGAATGAAGTGACAGGCGCACAGTAGGTGGAGATTACACATGAATGTTCAATCTGGAAGTAAGACAATAGTAGTGATTACTGACCCTAATTAACTGTCATTGAATTTTCCCATAAAACTAGTCCTGCTGCTGTTCCAGGCACCATAACCTCTTTTACTGAAACTGCCCCTAAAGTTGTACCTAAAAAAAAATCTCCCTAAGCTACACTAAAAAAAATCACAGAAAAAATGGGACATTATATACTCAAAAAACACACCAAAGGCCATACTTACAGCTCAATGGCTGGACTAGAGATTGAACCCAGTAGAATGCAACATAGGCCCCTGTGCTATTTGGGAAAGATAACAGGTGCAGGTAATTGCTGAGCAGTAGCTCACACACCCCTCCACTAGGGGGACAATTAGATTATGAAAAACTGCACATTGAATTAATACATGTTCACACCAGTATGCAGAAAAGCCACGGTATAGTACATGGGGTGATTAGATACACTAACCCTAGTACAGGAAGCAACTCTAGGACCCAGAGACTGCCTGGGCAGAGTACAGCAGGAACTACACAAACAACTGATATTCACAAAAATCTAGAACAAAACAAAACAAGAAACACCAATGTACTAGAACTTGATATAGCTGGACTAGGAGCACATGGTAGTGACATGGGGCTTTAGCAGTTGTGATGTCGTTCATGACTTTAGTTGGGACAGTTTCAGTAGAATGATTGGGTTGGAAACCAGATAACAGCAAGTCAAGCTAGATGAGGAATGGGAAGTTTTAAATCAAATGAGAGTAGTGAGATCAGGTATCAGATGGAAAAAGAAGACATTTTAGCATTTTAAGGATAGCTGTGATATTTGTGTGCCATATGTCAATGTCTATACGGCATGCAAAAATGAGATCATGTAAGTATTTGAATCAATGGTTCAATATGTATATTTCACATGCACCAATACAGAATAAGATGATATGTAGAATACAAATATTTAATAGGATACTTCCAATATATCAGGATTCTTAACCTTTTTGACCCAACCTTGCTTTAATATTATTAAACTAATAATAGATTGAATACATTTTATATGAACTTGCAACATAACTTATGAACATTGCTCCACAACATTAACAAAGAACAATATCATCAGTGCTCTCCTGAATGGCATTGCCCTTGCTCTGTGCCTTGCTGGCTCCAAAGTAAATATATTTCTGATAGCATTATTCAGCAAATGCTTTTAATGTTCCGACAATTAGGTTTTATGCATTCTTTATAATGTATTTTGCAACAATTGTTCATTTGAAATTGACAAGTTTGGTCAATAGACATGGTATTTGTAGAGCATACTTTCTTAACTACTCAATTTAATTTGGAAGTTTTCTATTCTATTTTTACATAGTTATCAATTTCTCTAATAGCAGAGTATAATATGCAGCCTCATTTCGCAGAGCGACAGTACAGCTATTTGACAAATTGAGCAGAGAGAATGATGAAAGGCCTGCCAAAAGATATGACAACTTTAGCAGTGAAGGCATGTTATCATTCCTTTAGAATGCAGTTTTTGGACAGTGGATGTGATAGGGCCTGTGTTAAAGTTTCAGCCCCACTTATAGAGTTCAACTTTTTTCCTGTTATAGTATTTGTAGCACAGTATTGAAAGGTTTCATTATTTTATAAATATACATGGTTAAGTCACATTTGTATGACCACCAGCTAATATCCATTGTAATCTCCATATACAGCATAGACAACAGCTAGACAAGCTGGGATTGACTTAATAAGGTCCTGGTAGGTTGACACAGGTATTTGGAGTCATTCTGACTACAGAGCATCCCACAGCTATTGGATGGCATGTGGGGGAGGATCCAAAGAGAGAACATGAGGGGGACCCACCTTCCTAAGATTTATATGAACAGTGTCTAGTGAAAGAGCCCTGCTACAGTTCTCTACTGACAAGGAGTGCCCATGTACAGGAAAAGCTAGAGGACACAATGCTAAATCAACATGTAGCCCCTTCAAAGGTGGTTCGGGGGTCACAGATTAGAAACCCACCAATTATTAGATGAAGACGTAACCTAGAGATACAATATGCAATCACTTCACAAAATGGTAATTACCCTTGAAAACAACCTGCCTGGATTGTCTCATATTGAATGCTAATCCTCTCCACGTATTGCATGCAAACTACAACCCCGACATGTTGGGGCACGGAGTATGGAGCAAATCCTTCTTTATACATGGTAAATGGTGGCTGTTAAACACTTTTCACATAAATCTGGCCAAGTTAGTGATAGCTTTTCATCATATTTTACGAAAAGAAGTTACAAAGTACAACAGTATATATAAACTGCAATACAAAAAATGTAGTTTATTTAATTTCATGTAGCACATGTTTAGTTCAATATGTGGGATGTACGACAACAACATTAAAGTCAGAATGAGATGCCATTTATCGGATGCGCGAAAGGAAACTTGGTAATTTGAGAGATAAATTGCTGAGCAGTGAAGCTAGATGGATATTCAGACTTGCCACAAGACAACCGCAGGGTCTAAACATTAAACATGATATATTGTATCATTATTAATTAGTATAGAGTTTTAGTCACATTAATAGAGTGCTTATGCATTCATAATAGTTTCAGCCTGATATATGCATTCGTTTTTATAGAGATAAGTATGCATGTTTTAAATATGATTCTGGAAAATATAGGGTTAACTAGTTTGTAACAGTGGTATACCTAACTTCCAGAATTCTATATAACCGGGATGTGAGTGTCTCACAGACCAAGATGAAGGTATACTTATTGAAACGCGTCGGTCTCGCTATGTCAGGCTTGATTATGTGTGTACCCTAATCCTCGGTGGTTTGTGCTGGAATACCTACAGAGGTTCTTGTAAGTTTTTAACATGTTCTAATTAAAATATGAAGTTTTAATTTAAGCCGCATTCATGTGTCTGTGTTGGTGTATACCACGTTGAATTCTTTGAATGCTGGATTTCAAACTAGCAAGACTGTTGCGTTCCGGATGGAGTTCCCGGCAGTTCCGTGCATCCATTATACACTTGGCACTTCATGAACAAGTACGGTTAAGCTGAAAAACTATTGACTGTGCAATATAAATCTGGCCAATTTCTCCACTTATATAAACCTACAGTATGTCTCCAGTATTAACCTCTTAATGACCCTGGAAGTATCAGTACATCCCAGGGTCTATGTAGCGGGATCGTTGCACCACCTGCTACATAGCCGCTGGGTGTCAGCTGCTAATTGCAGCTAACACCCGGTGGTGAAAGCGCGGGATGGTGCTAGTGCCATCCCCTGCTGTTTAACCCTTTAGACGTTGCGGCAAACAGAGCTGCGGCATCTAAATCTATGAGAAACAGTGCTGCAAACACCGTTCCTCACTCTTATCGGAGCCCCCGCAGCGAAATCCCCATGGCTCAATTGTTTAACAGGGAAAGCTGAAACCCTTGTAAGGCTTCCATTGCTGCCATGTTTTTTTTTTAATATTTATTTTCCTTCCCCATAAAGGAAAAAGAAAAAAACCCCATTTTTTGGGTCCCCCAAAGGGAATTGGTTTTACAATGCATAAAAATTGTATAAATTTTTGGGTGCCCCCTAGTGGGGGGAGCCCCCTTTAGGGGGCCCTCAAAGGTAAAGAAAAAAAATTTAATACAAAAAAAAAATTTAATGTATAGAAAAAAAATAATGGTTTAAGAAAATTTGTTTGTTTTTTTTTTCATTTTAGGTATTCGAAAAATTGGAAAAAAATTGTTAAAAATAATAAATTGTTTTCCCAAAACGGTCCAAAAAAGGGAAATACATTTCCCACCCCTGCCAAAAAAAATGCACCCTCATTTAAGTTTAAAAAATTTTTTTGGTTTTTTTTTGGGTCCCAAAACCCATAACAAAAACCCACTGTTTGGTGTTAAAAAAATCTATCAAACCTTCAAAAAAAAGGAGAACTTATAAATTTATACGGAGAGTGAATGCCCTAAAAATAAAAAAAACCCCCCAAACTTTGGCGTAAGAATTTTTTTTCACTTTTGTCCCACATCCAATCAAACCCGCCCTTGAAACTGCCTCCTTTAAAGCCTTGGGATTACCCGGGAACTGTTTCTGCAGAAATTTCCTCCCTCCTCCTTTATAAGTTTTAAAATTTTGTCGCGGCATTTAAATTTCTTATCAAGTACCTAATTATTTTAAAACAATGGAAACTCCACTGCAATTTTATTAGCTAAAGAAATTTTAAAAAAAAAACTCTCACATCAATTTACTCAGAACAACAAATTTTATTGGCCCTTTTTCTTTAATCAAGGGATAAATTACCCAAGCACCTAATTTTGCCCCCAAAAAACTGGGGAAAACCTATTGACTCGGGGTATAAGCTTTGGGTGGAAAATGCAGCGGCCCACGGTAAATTTTTTAAAATAAAAAAAAGATACCCCAAAAAAAATTACATAGGCAGGTTTTAGGCAGGGTTTTAAAGGCCCCCATAGGCAGGGGATAGGGGAGGTTTAATGTACCCTATAGACAGGTATAAGCAGTTTAATGTTCCCCATGGGCAGGTATAGGCAGGTATATGTCCCCCATAGACAGGTACAGTAGTAAATGCCTGTTCTACCACTGGAGAAAATCCCACAATTTATTTTTAAAGGTTCAACATTCTGAAGGCAGTGTCTAACATAGCACTAAAACATCTCGTTGCCAGAGCATGGCTTCTTAAAGATTCTCAAGGGTGTCCTATGGTATTTGGCACAATGATGTTATCAACAGAGCTTTTAAACCCTTTAAGTTGTAAAATAGGGTCTCCATGGATTAGATTTTAAAATTGCAGCAAAATCCCCCAGATATTTTGATTGGTTAAAGAAAGGGGTTTTTTTAACGGGGGGCGTTGCTAGGGTTAAAACTTTCGGGGCACGGGCCTTTGTAGGGGTGGTGTAAGGAAAGCCGCTGTCCGCTATGCAAGAGGGGGCTCAGGGTTTGACCCCCCGTTTTTAAAAAACCCCCTTTCATGCCATTTAAAATTTTGGGGGGGACATCCATAAGCAAATAAGGGGAAAAAAAAAACCCCCCACCCCACTTCCCACAGCAGAGACTCTGCCTTGTCCCTTACTGATGTCTCCAACCCAATTCCCCATTTCCCCACCCACGGCCAAGCATTTTTTCCCACTCCTCCCCTGCTAAAAATCAAAATATAGGTTGCACCCTCATTTTTTTTTTCCCCAAATTTTGGGGGGCAACAAAAGTGCCCTCTTTATAGTCTGAAAAATACGGTATATTGGTGATTTTTTAGTTTAACTCCTAAAAAGAAAAACAGCTGCTTCCATTTCTTTTCTTTCTTTTTTCACTATAACCTTTTTTTTCTTGTTTTTTTAAAGGCCGTGTAAAGGCTTATTTTGTCCCGGGTTTGACCCAACATTTTTTACGGGTCCCATTTTGTGCTATATATTTTTTTTTGATCCCCTTGTTTTCCCAAAATTTTATGGGGAAAAAGGGGTAAAAAAAACCCAAAGGGTTGTTTTTTTTTTTAAAACAGCGCTTACGGGGGGGCTTTAAACCACATTACAGCAATCCCCCCAATTAAAACCTTTTTTAATTTTTTTTTTTTTAACCCCCTTACCGACTTTTGGGTCGTCCCTCATAGGGCAATGTCGAGGTGGGGGTTTTTACCCCCAAATTGCCGTATGAGAAACGCCCAAGGCGATCTTGCGCCCTAAACAAGGGGAAAGCGCGAAAGACCCGCGCATAAAACCAGCGGTAAATTTTTACCGCTGGCATCAGCCGATCCCCACCCGGGGGAGTGGGGCTCCCCCGCGGGGGTTTAAACCCCCAAAAGTCGCGACATCGTGGTCGCGAATCTCCCCTGCGGGCACGGGAAAGGTGGCTCCGCTGCCCCGATCCGGCGCAGTAAGGGCGCTGAGAAACCGGGAAAAACTGGATCCTCCCTACCCAAACAGCCCGGACCTAAATTGCCCGCATCGGGTTTTTGGTGACGTCACATGCCCCAAGGGCATTGGGGGCCCACCCTGACAAAACAGTTGCCATGGAGACCAGCTTACAGCTATAAACTGTTCTGTTTCTCCTATTGAATGAATGATTGAAAATCGTTCATGCAATTTTCCCCCCGGGGGGAAAGTTTTAAAAAGTTTTGAAAAATTTTAAAAAAAAAGTGTAAAAAAAGAAAAACAAAACTAAAAAAAAAATAAAACTTGTACATTTCCCCTTTTTTTTCCCTTTAAAACCCCCAAACGCCCTAAAAAAGTTTAAAAAAAAATTTTAAGAAACCCATTTTTTGGTATCGCCGCTGACTTTAGCGCCCCCACCCTAAAAAATCTTTCATGTTTAATTTTCCCCGAACGGTGAACGCCGAAAAAAAAACCCCCCCCAAAAAAACGCAAAAGAAAGCGATTTTTGTTCTTTCCCCGAGCACAATAAAATGGAGAAAAAAGGGTAATCAAAAACTCATTTCAACATCAAATTTGATCCCAAATTAAAAAAACGTCAGTTCATCCCCCCAAAAAAAAATTTCCTTTAACACGCTCTGTATCCCAAAAAAAATGAAAAAGTTCGGCAAATTGGAAGATAGCGATGCATAAATATTGTTTTAAAACAAAAAAAACACTTTTTTTTTAAAAAAATTGGTTTCAAATAAAAAAAAACTAATAAATTGGGGTATAAAAACGTAATCGCCCTCAACCCCAAAGAAAAACAAAACTTGTCAGGGAAATTACTGCAGGGGTTGAACGCTTTTTAAAAATTTAAAAAAAAAAAAACCACTGCTAGGATTGCAGTATTTTCTCCCCAAAACCTTCCAAAAAAAACAGATTTAAAAGCGATCAAAAGTTCTTGCCCCCCCAAAAATTTTATTACAAGTAAAAACTTTAATCCCCCGCAAAAAAAAAGTCCCCTTTTAAACAGCTCCATAAACAGAAAAATAAAAAAGTTTTTGGCTCTAAACTGCGGTATGCAAAAACGTTTTTTTCCCTTTTCAAAAAATGTGTTTTTTAGTTTTTGAAAAAGCGAAAAAAACTTTTAAAACAAAACAAAAATGGGGAAATCGCTGGAAATCGAAAAAACCCACTGGAAAAAACTAGATGTCATTTATCCCGGGCAAATGACCGTGTAAAAAAATAAAAAAAAAAAACAATATCGGGTTTGGCTTTTTTTTTGTAAAAAAAAAAAAATGTTTCACAAAAACCTTAAAAAAAAAGTGATAAATGGATCTATCCCCCCGAAATTTGGTATAAAAAAAAAAAACATCAATTTCCACTCGTAAAAAAAAAGGGCCCCACAGCAGTTCCATTTTACAAAAATTTAAAAAAAGCTATGGCTGTCAGGAATGGAAACTTAAAAATGAAAATTTTTTAAAAAATTTGTTTTCTATTGTGAAAAAGGGTAATAAGTAAAAAAAAAAAAACCTATATAAAAAATTTTAATATCTTTTTTGTAATTGTCCCGCCCCCATAGTAAAGTTATCCGCCATTTAATCCCTAGGGCAAATACTGAAAAAATAAAAGCCCAAAAACAAAGGGGGAACTGCTTTTTCCCCCCCCCTTTTTTCCATGGCCCAATGCTAAAAAAAAACTACGGAACACCTGGCCCCCAAAAATTTAAAAAAACACCCTTGGTTTAGATCCCGAGGGCGTTGAATCCAAAATGGAGAAACCCTTCGGGAAGGGGTTTCACCTTTTTAATTTATTTTTGGGGGTTTTGGGGAGATGCGACAGGGCCCCACCCAAACTGTCGGCAAAAAAAAAAGAATTCCCCCTCCCTTTGGAAACCCCCCTCCCAGGGCGCCCCAAACCCCCCAGCATTTACCCCACTTTGTAGGGTATTGCCGAACTTGGGGGAAATTCCCGGAAACCAAAAATTTTTGGGGTTTTTTTTTTTCCAAATTTTTCCCTTGTAAAAATTAAACATTTTTCAGAAAAAATTCCCAATTTTTTGGGAAAAAAATATATTTTTTTTTTTTATTTTCAAACCCCCAAACGCAAAAAAAAAAGGTGAAACCCTGTGGGGTAATATACTAACTACACACCGGGGGGGGGGGGGGGGGGGGGGGCGGGGCGGGATATTTCCGAAAGGGGGTGTATTTTTCCAATATGTTTTTTTTTTAGGGGTTTTTTTTTTTTTTTATTTTTTTTTTTTTTTTTTTTTTTTTTTTAAGTTTTGGAAACCTTAGGGGTCCGAAAACCTGAAATGGCCCCTAAAGTAATGGGTAATGAAAATGAGCCCCCCAAAGACCCAGTAGGTGCCCCTTCTATTCGGGGGCTTGGGGTTTTGAGGCCAAAAAAAGAAACTAGGGCCACATGGGGGATATCTTGAAAAACGGAAAATATGGGGAATAAATTTATTAATTTGCTTTTTCCCTGATCACATTTACCCGTATTTTTGGCCCCAAAAATTTGTATAAACTTTAAAAATTTTCAAAAAAAGTTTTTTTAAAAATTTCATTTTCCCTTTGCTTTAAATTCCTGAAAAAAACCTAATGGGTTTAATAAACTTCAAAAATAGGGTTTTTGGGAATATTTTAAAAGGGTTTGAATTTTTCCTTGGGATGGGTCCCCTTATGGGGGTATCTAACATTACAGGCCCCAATAAAAACCAGTTAAAACCCTGGATGGTCCCAAAAAAATGTATTTTGCAAATTTTCTGAAAAAATTTTAAAAATCTACTAAAATTTTTTAAAAACCCCCCAATGTCGTAAAAACAAAAAAAGGAAAATTTAAAAAAATGATGCCAAACTAAAAGCAGACATATAGTAGGGTGCTAGTTAAAAAAACTATTTTTTAGTGGAATAACTATTGGGCTTACATGCAGAAATTTTTTAAGTTTGAAATTGGGTTTAAATTTTTTACATTTTTCACGATAAATTTTATATTTTTTTCACAAATAAACCCAAACATTTTTTGGGCCCAAAAATTTTTTACTATCTTAAAAGGGACAATGTGTCCCCGGAAAAAAAAATCTTTTGAAAAAACATGGATAGGTAAAAGTTGTCATAAAATTTAATTTTCCCCTAAAGTGAAAAAATGACAGTTTTTAAAAATGGGGGTCTGTCAAGAGGCCAAAAAATGGCTCCGGGGGGTAAGGGTTAATTTTTGAGTAATTTACACAGAAAAATAAATAAATAAAAAAAGTTCAGCATCATTAAATTCTAAAAGCCATAACTTTTTTAATTTGGGACTGTTTTTTTAAGGCTCATGGGCTTTTTGATAGCTTTTTATTCAATTTCTTGGACAGGGGTTTAACCCCAAAAAAAAGGGTTTTTTTAAAATTTTTTAGAATGTTCATTGGGGGGGGTAAATATCAGTTTTATAGCACAGGGGGTTTCTTTTTAGCAAAAGGGGGTGTAACCCCTTTTTTTTTTACAATTTTTCCATTGGGCAACCTTTTTTAATGGGGGGAAAGGGGGTTTTATGTGTGGTTTTTTTGTGTTGTTTTTTTTTATTTTGTATTTTCTTTTACCACCCTTTGAAAAACCTTTGGGCTTATCCCCACTGCGATGGCAACCCACCCAGCTGTTACCCACAGGGGGCAGTATTTTAACAAAAGTAAACCACAGGTAAATATTGGATTGTGTATATATTGTTCCTGTGGTATATTACATTAAAATTTATTTTTTTATAAACACTAATAATTAAAAATAATTTTTTTTATTTTACGCCAACATATTCCACCCGCCACTTTACAATATAGAAAGGGAAAAAAGCAGCCCAAAACCCACATTTTCATTATAACAAAGCAATGACAAAAAGAGAACCCCCGCGTTTTTGGGGGGCCCTGTCCCAAAAGCATTTTTAACTTTATGGTTTTTAATGGGTGAAACAAAAGGTGACAAGTGCTTGGTTTTCAATTGGCCCCCCTGGGTTTCATAAAAATGGGGAAATATACATAAAAAGTGGGGTGAAACCTGCCCCTCCCAACCATACATCTATATACCCGAAAAAGTGCCTGTGGGCCAAGTGGAGGGGAAATGACGAATTTCTGTTACAGTTTTGGGGTTTACCCAAATTAAGGATCTTGAATAAGCTTGGTTTAAAAAAGAGTTTTCCCAAACGCAAATTAAAAAATGTGAGGGTTGTGAGTGTGGGGTGATCACAAAAGGTTTTGGGGGGGGAAAATGTTCCGAGAAAGGTCAATAAAGGAAAAATTTGGAGAGGGCATGGAGGTTTTTGGGTAGTGAGGTTGTTTTGTCTTAAAATCAGTTGCAAGCCGAGGGGAACGGGGGGAAAGGGGGGTAGACAAGATAAGGGGGGAGATGGGATGGAGGTCCCGCACTGTGGGGGAGCCTTATGTGTGGAGTGATGAGGGTTTTTGTTTATTCTGGGACTGAATTAGGGAGCCATTTCAGAATGACACAGGGTAGAGGCATCAGAAAAATTTGGGGGAAAGAAAGACAAGCCTGGCTGCCGCATTCAGGACAGATTGCAGAGGGGAGAGTTTACAGAGAGTAAGACCAACAAGTAGGGAGTTACAGTAGTTAAGACGAAAATGAATAAGAGCAGTAATGAGAGTATGAGTTGTTTCCACAGTGAGAAATGGACGGATTCTGGAGATGTTCTTGAGGTGCAGGTAACATGAGTGGGCAAGGGATTTGATTTAAGGGGTGAGGGTCAGATCAGAGTCTAGTATAACCCCCAGACATCGGGCCTGCTGCCTAGGAGTTATGGTGGTAGCACACACTGAGAGAGAAATAGCAGGGTGAGGTCGGTTAGTAGATGGTGGGATGACTAGAAGTTCTGTTTTTGTGAGGTTTAGTTGGAGATAGAGAGAGGACATGATGTCAGAGACAGCGGACAGACAATCACTGGTGTTCTGTAGCAGGGCAGGAGTGAGGTCTCGGGAGGAGGTGTATAGTTGAGTGTCATCAGCGTAGAGATGGTACTGGAAGCCAAATCTACTGATGGTTTGTCCAATGGGGGCTGTGTAGAGTGAAAAGAGGAGAGGACCAAGAACGGATCCCTGAGGAACCCCGACAGCAAGAGGGAGAGGAGAGAATGTAGAACCGGAAAATGAGACACTGAAGGAGCAGTCAGAGAGGTAGGAAGAGAACCAAGAGAGAGAGCGGTGTCCTGGATACCGATGGTGCGGAGCATGTTGAGGAGGTGGTGATCAACAGTGTCAAATGCTGCAGAGAGATCCAGAAGAAGCAGCAATGAGTAGTTACCCTGCGATTTTGCTGTCAGGAGGTCATTTGAAGCTTTAGAAAGAGCAGTTTCTTTGGAGTGTAGGGTGCTGAAACCGGATTTCAGAGGGTCTAGAAGAGAGTTAGCAGAGAGATAGCGGATCAGGCGAGAGTAGACCAAGAGGGTTTTTTAAGTAAAGGGGTTATAACAGCGTGTTTAAAGGAGGATGGGAAGTTCCAGTGGAGAGAGAGAGGTTACAGATTGTAGTGAGGTGAGAGAGGATAGCTGGAGAAATAGACTGGAGAAGGTGGGAGGGAATGGGGTCACTAGAGCAAGTGGTGGGACGAGCAGACAGGAGAAGCCTGGACAATTCTTCTTCTGATGTCGGGTCAAGGGCCGAGAGCAGATTAGAGGACGTGCGGGGAGGGACAGGATGGGTGTTAATTGGGGATTGTGATGTGATGTATTGCCGGATGCTGTCAATTTTGTCTTTGAAGTGAGGGGCCAGATCTTCAGCACAGAGGTCAGTGACCGGGGCCTGAGCTTTGGGCCTGAGGAGGGAGTGGAAGGTATCAAACAGACGTTTTGGGTTGTTGTGTAGTGTTGAGATGAGGGAGGTGAAATATTTTTGTTTGGCGCAGTACACACACATTTACTTCACACAGGGACAGTATATACATGTATAATACTTATCTGTGTGCTACATTTGAGCATATACTGTCCCTGTGTGAAGTACATGTGTGTGTGGTGTGTGTGTTATATATATATATATATATATTTTTATATATATATATAATATATATATATATATATATATATATATATAATATATATATATATATATATTTTAGATAGTATATATTATACAATAGTGGTGTAGTGTGTATATAAATATATATATAGTAATATACACACAGGAACAATATATACACATGTCCAATATTTAACTGTGTGTTACATTTGTGTATATACTGTCCCTATGTGTATGTATATACTAATATACTGTACCTCTGTGACACAGGTCCAGTATATGAGTATAGACATGTGAGGTGGGGGCATAGCCCTCCATCCTGCCGCATGACATACCTTATGCAGGGTCACTGTCACTGGGGTCCTAGAAGCTCCTGGGCTGTTTAGGCAGCTCTGGAAGACTTGAGGAAACCAGAAGCTCGTTCTGGTTTCCATAGTGATGGGGCCGACGATCTGCTGCAGGAGCCGGCAGGAGGAGGCAGGGAACCTTGCTGTCGGTGCTGTAGCTCCGGGGGAGGGCTGTGCAGGGAGCACAGAAGAGGAGGGGCTGCTCTCACTGCTCTCTGAGAGTGCTGAGGCTCTGGTGGTGGGCGGAGCTTCTCACTGCAGCGAGCAGAGAGAGTGAGGAGACTAATCATTCGGGGCAGAAGGCTTTACATCCGGGGCTTCTGCCCCGAATGATACTGCCTAGCGACGCCCCTGGGTTTAGAGGTCAGGTCAAGAACATACTATTGTTTATGTTCTTTAAATCACCCTTGAACAAGGCTTGCAGTATGTCAGGCGATGTTTTTCTGCTTATTAAGCCTCTTCCATTATACTGTTATTCTTTTGCCATGAAGGTTTGTACTTGGCCTGCAGCAATGTTAAGCAAGGTTTTCACGTTATACCAAAACCAAAGCTTTTTCAGCAAAACATTGCCCAAAGCATCACACTGCCTCTCTTGGCTTGTCCTCTCCCATAATACATCCAGGTGCCATCTCCTCCCTAGGTAAGCAATGCACATGCATCTGGATATTAACATGATGTAAAGCAAATATAATTCATTTGACCCAGGCATCATCCTCCATTGCTTCATGGTCCAGTTTAGATGCTCACATGCCCTTAGGAGGCAGTTTCAGCACTTGGCAGGATCTGACCGGTCTGCTATTACAAACAGTCCTATATGCAGCAAGCGGTAATGCACTGTGTGTTCTGACACCTTTCTATAACAGCAGCATTCATTGTTTTATGGCTCTTCTGTCGGATAGGACCAGATAGGCTGACTTAGCTCCAAATGTGCCTCAATGACTCTTGGGTACCAAAGACTTTCTCCCTAGTTCACCAGTCATCGTTTGTTGTTGGACTTTTAGTCGGTACCAACCACTGCTTACCAGGAACTTCAATTTTGTAAATGCTCTCACCCATCACATACTGTCTCCTGGCAAAGTTGCTCATATCCTCATTGGTGACCATTTTTTCTGTTTCCAACAACTCCAAGATTTGACAGTTTCCTTGCTGCCTTATATAATCTTTTCATTGAGCGGAGTTATTACGACCAGGAAATTATTATTTTTCCCTACCTCAGTCAGTAGTTTTAATATTGTGACTTATAAGTCTATAAGGTATATGAAGAACCTGACACTTAGAATAAAACAAATAAATGAAATAGTCAAGGGATGATAACAATGTACTATAGAACATTGAACACACACAGCCTTAAAATCTTAGAAAGAGTTTGACTTTTTCTGAAAGTTAAGGCCAACAACCCTTTTTTCCCCATATGAAAACATTGTGGTTGAGATGGCAACCATCGCTGTACAAATCTAGTTGTAAGGCTAATATAAGTGTCACGGATGGGCCCGCGACCCCCGTCCCGGGTCGCGAGCACACCCGTGGTCCCCGCACGAGCGGCACCGCCGCCCGCATGTCGGGCGGTGGGCACGCTCCCCCGGCCGGCCGGCCACCTTCTTACTTACCCGGCCGCACTCCTGTCTCTGCTCCAGCCTCCCGGCGCGCGTTCCCGACATCTAAGGCGCGCGCGCGCCGCCTCTGTGAAATTTAAAGGGCCAGTGCACCGGTAATTGGCTATTGCCGGTCACTGCCCTTATTTAAGCCTGCCCCTTCCTGGGGCTGTTGCCGGATCTTTATTGCCATTTAGCCTACTGAGAAAGCGTTCCAAACCTTGTTCTGACTTACCGTGTACCATACCATTAGCTTCCGTTCCTCGACCACGCATCTTGCCACCTGTCCTGACCTACTGCCTGTCCACGACCACGAACCATTGCTGCCTGCCCTGACCTTCTGCCTGTCCCCGACTACGAGCCTGCCTGACGATTCTGCACCATGCTATACTTTGGCTGCCACCGCAAGCAAGTCACGTCAGGGTAACGACATGGTAGACTCCCGCCGCAGCAAGTCCATCCCGCTTTGCGGCGGGCTCTGGTGAAAACCGGGACCTACTTAGATTCCGTTCCCTGGCGGGGCTTACCCCATCGCTTGCGGCGGTCCAGTGGATCCACTTCTACGTCGGGGTACGTGACAGTAATATTGGCAATGGATCCCGCCAAGGTGCCTCTGCCGTCCGACCGCTGACCTCACCGCCATTGTGGCACAGCGTCGCAACAGATCGCTCAGCAAGCCAGCAACTCAGCCATCTCTCCGCCATGATGCAGCAGTTCCGGGCCGCCCAGCAGCAGCAACCCGCTCCCTGGCTCCCGCTGCCCCTCAGGTTTCGTCCCCTAATGCTGGTCAACGGCTCCGTCTGTCTATGCCGTCCAGGTTCTATGTGGACTCCAAGGCCTGCAGGGGCTTTATCACCCAATGCTCCCTGCATATCGAATTAATGGGCAACCAATTTCCTACCGAACGGTCTAAGGTGGCGTTCGTGCTCAGCCTTCTCTCCGGGAAAGCCCTGGCCTGGGCTACTCCCCTCTGGGACAGGGACGATCCGGTCACGGCCAACCTGGCTACCTTCCTCACCGAGTTCAGGAGTGTATTCGAGGAACCGGCCCGGGCTTCATCTGCCGAGACCGCCTTGCTAAACCTGCGGAAAGGGGGATCTTCCGTAGGCGACTAAGCCGTACGTTTCCGCACGTTGGCTTCCGAGTTATCTTGGAATGAAGCGGCGTTGACTGCCACCTTCAAGAAGGGCCTCTCCAGCCGCGTCAAGGATGCCCTATCTGCCCGATCCCCCGCCCTTCCTTGAGGTGACCTTATCTCCCTGGCCACTCGGATTGACATCCGTGTCTCGGAATGCCAGGAGGAACTCCGGCAGGAACAGGAACAGGCTAGACCCCGCCGTTTTCCTCGTCTGGCTCCAGTATTTCAAAGGCCGCCTCAGTTGCCCTCTTCACCTGCCGCCGAGGAAGCCTTTGGAAGTGGATAGAGCCCACCTGTCTACAACGGAGCTAACCAGAAGACGTGAGGAGAATCTTTGTCTGTACTGCGGCAGTGCAGACCATTTCCGCAGATCCTGCTCACTGCGCCCTCAGCGTCCGGGAACGGGCGCACCTAGGGTACGTGGGCGAGGCGTCCCTGGGTGAGAGCAAGCCCTCTCCTCGCCTGACCATTCCCTGTGATCGTGGGCACTGGGCCTGGTTCCGAGTTTCACGGTACTGCTTTCCTGGACTCTGGGTCTGGGGGACATTTCTTGGTCGCTGCCCGGGTGTCCCAGCATACGCTCCCTGTGATCCGGCTGGAGAACCCCCTACTCATCTCCTCTGTCAGGGGTGAGATTCTCAAGGATCCAATTGGGTTTTTCCGGACTGAGCCTCTGGTCCTACAAGTAGGGGTATTGCACAAGGAGAGACTTACGTTCTATGTACTACCCCGGTCCTCCTCATCCATTCTCCTGGGTCTCCCGTGGTTGCAACGCCATGCTCCCGTGCTCCTCGTCTCGCTGTTTGGTGGCACCTCGCCCGGTGCTTACCGCTTCTCCTGGGTCGTCTAAGCCTCTGACGGTCCTTCCCGCACCATACCAGGCCTTCGCAGACGTCTTCTCTGAGAAGCAAGCTGAGACATTGCCACCCCATCGCCCATATGACTGTCCTATTGATCTGGTGCCCGGGACGTCTCCTCCACGTGGCAAGTTTACCCCCTGTCGGTACCTGAGACCCGGCTATGTTACATATATCAAGGAGAATCTCCAGAAGGGGTTCATCCGCAAGTCCTCCTCTCCAGCTGGAGCCGGGGTTTTTTTCGTGGCTAAGAAAGGGCGGGACTCTAAAGTCCTTGCATAGACTATCGAGGCCTCAATAAGATCACGGTAAAGAACCGCTATCCTCTGCCCCTGATCACGGACTTTTGACCGGCTACGAGGTGCCAAGATCTATACTCCACTGGCCCTGCGAGGGGTCTATAACCTCATACGGATACGTGAGGGCGATGAATGGAAGACCGCTTTCAACATCCGCGACGGGCACTTCGAGTATCTGGTCATGCCCTTTGGGCTCTGCAATACCCCGGCCGTCTTCCAAGAATTCGTTAATGACATCTTCCGGGACCTCCTGTACACGTGCGTGGTTGTGTATCAAGACGACATTCTGGTGTTCTCCCCCGACCTTGAGTCCCATCAAGTTCACGTACGACAAGTCCTCAGACGTCTAAGGGCCAACCGCCTTTATGCCAAACTTGAGAATTGCCTGTTTCATCAGCAGAGTCTACCATTCCTCGGCTACATAATTTCCGACAAGGGCCTGCAGATGGACCCCACTAAGTTGTCCGCCGTCCTTCAGTGGCCCGGCCCCGTGGGTCTCCGAACCATACAAAGATTCCTGGGGATCGCCAACTACTATAGGCAATTTTTTTAAACCCCTTTTCTCCTCCTGGCATCTCCCCATAGTGGCTTTGACCAAGAAGAACGCCAATCCAAAGCTCTGGCCACCAGCGACAGAGGAAGCCTTCTCTAAGTTAAAGTCTGCCTTTGCCTCTGCGCCGGTACTCCCCGGCCAGATACAGAACAACCATTTTTCCTCGAAGTCGACGCCTCCTCGTGGGGCCAGGGCCGTACTCTCCCAGAAAGGACCCAAACGCAAGACCCTCACTTGCGGGTTTTTTTTCTAAAAATTTTTCCTCTGCTGAAAGGAATTACTCTATCGCGACCGGGGAAATTTCTGGCCATCAAGCTGCTCTGGAAGAGTGGCGGTATCTCTTGGAGGGGGCTCGTCACCCAGTCAGCATTTATACCGACCATAAAACCTGCTATATCTACAGACGGCTCAACGCTTAAATCCACGCCAGGCTCGTTGGGCTCTCTCTTCTTTTCCCGGTTTTTAAATTTTTTCATTCAATTTTTGCCCTGCGGAACGAAATGTCAAGGCCGACACTCTCTCCCGTGCTTCGGATGTGACTGGGACGAGTCCACCCCACGGCACATTATCTCTCCAGAACGGCTCATCTCTGCCACACCGGTAGACCTACAACGCATTCCCCCCGGCAAGACATACGTTCGTCCAGCTCTCCGGAAGAAGATATTGTCTTGGGGTCATTGCTCCCGCTTGGCGGGTCACCCAGGAGTGCTGAGGTCCTTTTCCCTCATCTCTCGGGTTTTACTGGTGCCGGGGCCCAGCCCAGGATGTTTGTGAGTTTGTGGAGTCCTGCGCTTCCTGTGCCAGGAAAAAGTCTCCTCGTATCAAACAGGCAGGTCTGCTCCTTCCTCTACCTATACCTAGTGTCCTTTGGGCCCCCTGTGGCCATGGATTTTATCAGGGATCTCCCTCCTTCCTCTGGCAAACACCGTGATTTTTGGGGGGTGACAGACTGGTTTCAAAAATGTCCCACTTCAAATCCTCTGCCGGGCCTGCCCCCAGCCCGCGCCTTGCCAGTTTATTTTTCTACATTTTTTCGCTGCATGGCTTCCTCGGCACATAGTGTCGGACCGGGGCGTTCAATTTGTCTCCAGATTCTGGCGCTCCCTCTGCAACCAACTGCAAATGAAATTGGACTTTTCTTCAGCCTACCACCCCGAGTCCAATGGCAGTAGAGAGAGTAAAAAAAAACCCTAGTTGCTAACCGCGCCACTTTGTCTCCGCGCGCCAGGATGATTGGTTCAGCCTGTTGCCCTGGGCCGAGTTCTCCTATAACTCATTGGACTCGGAGTCTGCCGGAGCTGCTCCTTTCTTCATTGTCTACGGGCGACATCCCCGCCCACCCCTCCCCCTTTCTGTGCCCTCCGAGGTCCCTGCTGTGCAGGAGCTGGTCCAGGACCTGACAGCTATCTGGAAGCAGACGCACCAATCTCTACTCCAGGCTTCCGCCCGCACCAAGGCACAAGCCGACAAAAAGCGAAGACCTCCGCCAACCTTCTCGCCAGGTGACAAGGTGTGGTTGTCGGCTAAATATATACGTTTCAAGGTTCCCAGCTATAAGCTGGGTCCCCGGTTCCTGGGTCCATTCGAGGTGCTTAGGCGCATTAATCCAGTGGCATACAAGCTCCGCCTTCCTCCCACTATGAGGGTCCCGAACTCCTTCCATGTCTCGCTTCTAAAACCGGTCATCCTTAATCGCTTCTCTCGGGTACTTGCTCCCCCCACTCCTGAGGCCGATGCCACCGATGTCTTTACGGTAAAGGAGATTCTTGATGTGAAGATGGTCAGAGGGACGCGTTTTTTTCTCATTGACTGGAAGGGGGGGGGTACGTGACAATAAGACTATGATTATAGTATTTAGGTCTTCATAACATAAAGCAAAAGCTATTCTAAAATACCACGTTACTATATATCAGAATATTAGAACATAATTTCTGTCTCTGTGTATATAAAACATACTTTACTGTATTTTTAGCAGCAAAAAAAATCTGAATAGTGTATGAACTGAGTAAAGCAAGTCCAACACAATGCAATAATACCATTATTGCAATTTCATCCCGTCACTGTAAAGTCATTTTATACCCTGATTTATATTGTTGTAAGAACAAACTCTGTAATCTCAGAAGGGAAAAGATGAAAAGGTTTGAGCTGGCAAAGACATTAATAGAGACAAAGAAAACTTCAGAAAATAAGATTTCCATGAATGAAATCTCCAGTGCCAGTAAAAGTCTTTTTTCATCATAGATATTGCTACCCGCTTTGAAATTTATCTCAGTTCACCCACTAAACTTAATTTATCAGATGCCATTTCATCACAAAGGGCCGAGCACACAGCTGCATCGGAAGATTTGGTGACATGTTATGCACATATAGAGATAATTCTGTCAATCAATGACATGCTTTACATTTCAACTATCTTAGTAAGTATAATGAGAGATATGTGTAGCATGCAATTAGTTGTAAATGAGCTTTCCTTTTGTAGCCATTTTGGTGACATTTATACATAGGCTTAAAATTATCCTTCTGGACAGCCCATTTCTTTAAAAAATCTTCATAGCTCTGACAGTAGAAATCTCTGGGGACCAGTTAAATGGATTTACCCATCTGGCTGTTATCACATAAGCTTCTCTTCTACCTCTTACTTGCAGCTCCCACTTCCTGAGTAGGCTGTGGGTGGTTCTACTGACAATCTACCGACAAGTGACCGACAATTTAGCTCTTCTAACTCCTATTCATAGTTTTACCTGTTGGAAGGATATATATATTTTATATTTATATAAAATATAAAATTATTATATTATATATATATATTTTTATTTATAATATATATATATTATATATATATAAAATTTTATTTATAGGTGATGGAGGGGTTGTGAAACACAATGACATAAATTTGATGTCTGGCTAAAAGTTTTTATTCCCCTTGAGGAAGCGTTAAGTGAAACGCGCGTCGGGGTTGGGCTCCTCTCCATACTTGGGTTGGTTTGTTGGCTAAGTATGCAATATGGTTTATTACTTTTTATTATTGTGCATATACATCTTAGCCTAGGTATATATAATTATTGGGCTTATTAACCTGTTTGTCTTTGGAGGGTGGTAGGTTTGTTTTATTGGGTGGCTTTTAGAGATGGACGAATTTCTCAAAAATTTGATTTCCGACAAAATTTGTTTCGGTCCGAATCGCGTTAAAAAACAGCTATTTCCAAGCTGCACAGAGCATGTAAGGTGCTGTAGAACGTTGTGCCATGCTTAATATTCAAGGAACTTGGTTTGGGTCTTCATACAATGTTGTTGTTTTAGTATGACACGCATATGACTGCCGCCGCTCTTAGAATCGCTTCACTATAAAATTCCCTGGGCACTTAAAAGGGAAAAAAGCTGGAAAAAAACATGCTGAGGGCTCAGGTGGCAACATCAGTGACAGAGTGTGGAGGTGACGGCGGCAGCCACAGCAGCATGAGGTCAGACAGTGGCACAATGACATTCTGGAGGTGGCAAAACAGTAATAGGCCACAGATTGGCACAATGACACAGTGGGGGAGGTTACGGCAGCAGCCCCCGCAGCAGCATGGGGTCAGAACAGTAGCACAATGACAGAGTGTGTAGGTCACGGCAGCAGCCAAAGAAGCAGCATGAGGTCAGACAGTGGCACAATGACATTCTGGAGGTGGCAAAAACAGGAGTAGGCCACAGAGTGGCACAATGACAGAGTCTGGAGGGCACGGCAGGAGCAACAGCAGCAGCATGAGGTCAGACAGTGGCACAATGACAGAGTGTGTAGGCCCACGGCGGCAGCCACAGCAGCAGCATGAGGTCAGACAGTGGCACAATGACATTCTGGAGGTGGCAAAAACAGGAGTAGGCCACAGAGTGGCACGATGGCAGAGAGTGGAGGTGACGGCAGTAGCAGCATGAGGTCATAGAGTGGCACAATGACAGGGTGTGGAGGTGATCGCAGCAGTAACAACATCAGCAGCAGCAGCAGGAGGTCAGAGAGTAGCACAATGACACAGTGTGGATGTCACGGCACCAGCAACAGCAGCCGCAGCATGTGGTCATAGAGTGGCACAATGAGGTGTGGAGGTGGGTGGCAATACCAGTCCCTGGTAAAGATGGTTGGTGACAGATGGAGAAACTGTCAGCAGATGTGTGGCATCAGACGGGTGGCGGCATCAGAATAGTGGCTGAGGCAGGAAGTTTGAATCCAGACTCATTTCTTAAAGTTTGGGTGAGGCGTCATGGTTGATGTAATCTGACGCCTAAGGCATTGGTGTGTGTAAATCCTTGCCGATCCACGCTTGATTCCTCTTGGCAAAGGTAAGTCGTTCCACATTTCTCCTTGGGGTAACGATGGCCTCGGCCGCACTGAACACCCGCTCTGATGCCACACTACTGGCCGGGCAGGACAGCTTCTCCACTGCAAACTCGGCAAGTTGCGGCCACACATCCAGTTTGGCTGCCCGGTAGTCCAGTGGACCTCCTAACTGGAGTTGCAGAGTGCATCTGGACCGAGAGATGATGGCAAAGAGAAATAACTCCCTTCTGCAGAGGGGGTGGAGCCTTGACTGGCTGCAATGGCATGCGTGCACTGGGCGCTGTTGCTGCGTTGCGCGGGGGGTAGATGGACCACCACATCTGAGGCCACCGGATGGTGACGCTGCATGTGTTGACGCAGGGCCCTGGTGCCAACGTTAGCTCCCTTGCCACGCTTTACTTTCTGCCCATAGATTCTACATATACCGATATTCGGCTCCTCCGGTGTCTTAGCAAAGAACTGCCACACCGCCGAGTAGCTGATTTTACCGCCAACACTCCGCAATGAGTGACTACTACCGCCACTGCCTCGCTGAGCCCCTGTGCCGCTACTTTCTTGGACCTGCGAAGCGGGTTTTCTTTCCCCGTTTGGGCCCCGGGCTCCTGACCTCACACTGCTGCTACCCTGCTGACTCATGGCCACACAACCCACTTGCTGGCTGCGCCGCTGCTGACACCAAGCTGACGCCCATTTTCCCGACGATGATGAAGCCCCTTTCTTCACCCGGGTCCCAAGTGCGGTCGGCTACATTATCATCGATTTGTGTTTCAAACGTCACTGCTTTCTCATCACCGGGTTTTGGTATGCAGAGGCTGACCCCTCACACATGACCTCCCAGCCACTCCCACATCTATACTTTGCCGCCTACTGCAAGAAGCAGGGGATATTGGCCCCATTTCTTCGCTGCCAAGTAGCTGCTGACTGCCCCTCCTCAAATTGTTCATCCTCGCTGTATATGGCGCTGAGCCCAGACCACATAGTAGATCTCTGGCTGAGGGAACCGGGTCGGACAGAGGCGGGTTGGGAAAAGGTGAGGGCCGTTTGGACCCCCTCCCGGGGCCCTGCCAACTAAGGGTTGTTTTCTGACGTTCCCACCGACTTTTGGCTGGGGGTTGTCAGATGTCACTGGGAGGAAGTGGATGACCTAGTCAACCAATCAAGAACCATTGGGTTGCTGAACAACACACGGCCACTAGATGACACCGGCAGCTGTGGCCTCACCGATTGACCCCCTGCTGCGACCTCCCCTTGCTGTGCTGCGACCTGTGCCTGCTCCAGGAATGTTTGTGCCACTGCCACTTGCAAGTGAAGAGCCTGCCACCTCTCTGTCTGAGAAACTGTTTGTTCTAAAATGTACAGACTCTGTTTAATGAAGATATATGTATATGATAAATACACACGCTGTATTTGACTCCAAATGAACCCAGTAACAAGCTTGGTAACCCTTGGATATAAATTGCGCTCCACAAATGGCCAGGAAAAATTTACTTGTATGTGCCATTTAAAAACACTGTGTATTCTGCTGAATATAAAAGCACAAACAGGCTTAATTAACCTTCGGAATTTAATTTTTGCTACACTCAAATGTCTTCTTTGGCGTTGGAAAAACACTGTTTCTTTACTGACTACAACTGCAGAAAAATACTTTTGTTAAAACCCCTTGGATGTAAATTGCGCAAAAGAATTGTGCTGCCAACAATTACCAGCTTTGTAGCGTGTTAAAACGGCGAGTTTTTACGGAACACAACGACAGAAAAACTTGTATTAACCTGGATATGAATTTTGCTCCAGCAAAATTTCTTCTTTGGTGGGGAAAAAGAACGTTTATTTTACTAAATACAACTGCAGAAAAATACTTAGTTAACCCTTGGATGTAAATTGCGCAAAAGAAATGTGCTGCCAACAATTACCAGCTTTGTAGCGTGTTAAAACGGCGTGCATTTTAGGGAACACAACAACAGAAAAACTTGTAATTAACCTTCGGATATGAATTATGCTACAGGCAATATTTCTTCTTTGGCGGTGAAAGGGAACGTTTCTTTTAGTGACCACAACAACAGAACAATGCTTAATTAACCCCTGGATCTAAATTGTGCAAAATAAATGAGCAACCAAAAATTAAGTGGTATTTGGATTGTAACAACGCCGTTTCTTTAACTGAATACAACAGCAACAGGCTTAGATAACCCTTGGATATTCAATGTGCTCAAGAACTGAGCAGATAGCATTAAAATGTATATGCAGCTGCATTGGACGCACACTGGAGTTCAGTTCCAATACCCCACAAAATCAGAATTAGAACGTAAGAGAAGCAGTCTCTGAGACAAGCTGTGACACCCCCCCCAAATAATCACTGTATAAAAGTGAGTTCTTTAGTATGAGATGTCATAAGCAGCCGCGGCAGCACCTTCCCTACACAGCACAGTGAGAGGAGTGTGAGCTGCCAGCATCGCGCCCGGACTTATATAGTGCGGTGACGTCACAGAATTCCGCCGGTCTCTGATTGGCTTCATCTCTGCACATGTCATGTAGGCTACGCCTTTCTTCCTCCCAGAGTGCTATTGCCCCATGTAACGCCATGTGCTCGCAGCCATTATATCAATTAAAAACACGCTTCGTTCCCGCGAATCATCCCAAACTTCGACTTCATTCAGACTCGAAGTTTTCCTGAAATTCTAAACGAATTCCACTTCATTAGAATCAATTCGCCCATCTCTAGTGGCTTTGTAGCGTTGTATTTGTATTATATTATTTTGTATGTGTATTTTTGTATTGTAATAAAGGTTTATTTTTACCTTAAGGTTGTTTTTTGGTTTGTCATAAATTTGAGCTAGCAGAGCTGTATAAGTCAGAAGATGAAGCTTCTAGTGAGAGAAAAATGTACATGCTGTCAAGACACAGCTGATGAGTAACGCTGATGTCGGTACACAGCTCTGTGCTCTGCAGAATAGTTCCGTTACTCTAAGGATATGTTCACACGGCATCTTTTTAGTCCATTCTACGGGGCATAATTGCGCTGCAATATGCCCCAAAGTACGGACTGTAACTACAGTAATCATAGCTCTCCTAGCTCTGTCTTCCCTGATGTATACTGTGTGCCGGTAAAAGAAGTGATATGCCACTTCTTCCTGGTGCTCATGGATTCAAGTGAATGTGGGTGTACTTCTAAAACACCTGGGGGGGACATGTATGAAAACTGTCTTGGTCTAAGACTTTGTTTGTTACCCATAGCCACCAATTAGAGCACCCGTTTCATTCTTTCAGAGCACTAGATGAAATGTAAGCAGAACTCTGATTGTTTGCTATGGGTAACAAAGAAAGTCTTAGACTAAGACAGTTATCATATATGTGGCCCCCGGTGTCTTGCGGCAGGCACAGGTACACGCCACAAGATACCATGTGAACATGCCTATAGGAAATCTTCACATGGATTAAGTTTACATGTGTAAATGAGAGGTGTATTTTGAAGTGAAAGTGTGAAGCAAGCTTAGCAGTGCTTGTGCACTGAAAATACACTGGAAAAATTGACGTTTTTCTGTGCTGTGTAGACATAGCCTTACAGTTTTTCTTGATAAAAAGATAAGATCAAAAACAAACTCCATCCTGCTGATAAAACACTGCAAGGAGTGATATTACCAGCTCGGCCACTGCCAGAGCAAAGACATGTGGATGGTAACCTTGTAAAGCTTGTGTAAACAAGTATTAGATAAAAACTGCTCTAACTCTAAAATAAAGCAAAATTAGAGCAGCAAATTATTTGATAATAGTCTTTATTAACTTTTGCCTACAAGTTTAAAGCTAATCACTAAGGGGGAAATGTCAGGAAAGATAATCTCCAAAAAATTGGGAATCTCGCAAGAGAACAAAGAGTGACTTATAGTTTCATAGTTTGTAAGGCTAAAAAAAGACAAGTCGTCCATCTAGTTCAGCCTGTTGTGCTAAGATGTTGATCCAGAGGAAGGCAAAAACCCCCAATGAGGTAGAAGCCAATTGTCCTCATTTTAGGGAAAAATTCCTTCCTGACTCCAATCTGGCATCAGAAAAATCCTGGATCAATGACCCCTCCTGAATCCTAGTCACAAAAATTGTTATATTATAAAAACTCC